>SKCR01010092.1:0-187824 GCA_019454045.1 Zanthoxylum bungeanum
AAACAGTGAAAACAATGAAAATAACGAGTGAAACGGCGAGAACGGCGAGTCAAAACAGTGAGAAAATGGAAAAAATGAAACTGTGAACCTGTGGAAACAGTGGAAACATCAAATCCGTTGAAAACGGACGAAAATAATGAAAACGGTGAACCCGGACAAAACAGCGGAAACAACGGATCAGTGAGAATAGTGGGATGATAACCCTTCCGGTACCGTGGAACGCACTCCCGGACAGCGACTAAAAGGTAAGACCTGAGGGCACCCTTTGTTACTTTACTATTACGGACTCGGCGTATTTGGTTGACGTCAGATACGTCTAATCGGGTATGCGAGGTCCTACATTAATAGTGGCCAAGTTACTGGCCCACATGTTTATTTTTGTATTTGTTATGTTATGAAAACTCATTTTCGAAGCATGTAAATTTAAATGTAAGATTTATTTTTATGAATGTGAATTAGGTTGAATTATCATTGTACATGTATGTTAAGTAGTTTTGATTAATATTGCACAAATCACAAACATTACAAGATGACATAAAGTAAGAGACCATTCCGAACCCAAAGGTTTGAGGTCTTCTCTTGCGAGGGGTGAGTGCGGCCTTAAATCTCATTTTCCCGGCTCACACCGGGTGGCGACTCCATGTTATTTCGTACTTCTCAACTAGGCCGCGAGCCTAGAACAGCGTCGTCCAGTTTCTGTTGTCTACAGTTAGCACAGGTTATCCCCGATTGTAAGTTTCAACACTTGCCTAGAGAAGAGAATCAGATGGCAGATGCATATGACTTGGTCATAATTATCCGATAATAAAGAGACTAGTTGCTCGTAATCCGATATATGCTTCGTACGGGGCAGACACTGTACCAGCCCCAGGCCTTGCCTGTGATCATCCGATACTGTATCTAAATACCCAATACCACGTATACTACGCCTGATATAGATCTTATATTCCTATAAGGATATTTCTTGAGAATTGGGTAGGCATGGCGCTTTGCTAGAAGCCAACCTTGTCTTGTAAATCGGCATAAACGTAGTACTATGTACTTACGTGTTCGGACGACCGTATTTACTGCCAACATATCTGGGGATCTCATGGGTCACTTCCCGAAGATTCACTGATGACGTATGACTAGCACTTAATTAATCTGGGATTAATTAGAAGAGAGAGAAAAATTAGTCTGGGATTAATTGCGGAGATATTTTATCTGGGATAAAATATTATTTAAAGAGAGAAAACGATTAATTTGGAATTAATCGATAAATTAATATATTCGATATATTAAACGAAATTGGATTTCGACGGGAAATTAAAATTAGAGTTTAATTTGGGCGAACAAGTTAATTTAGAATTAATTCATTAGCGACGTGAATAGTGATTTCGCTAGGCATAATCATTTAATTACGTCGCAAAAGAAAATTGGTTAATTTAGAATTAGCTAACCCGAGCCCAGGATTGTTTGCGAGCGCATTCGCATTCGAATTCAAGAGCAGCACGCAAGTCAAATCAAGCGTCAAATCATTAGTCACATCAAGCGTCAAATCACATGTCACTTTAAGTGATGTGACAATTTGATTGATTGATTGATTGATGGGAGTTGTTGAAAAGCTTGAAAGACATTTACAATTTTTTAATTGGTATTTGACTTTTTGGTTTTGTGTATTAGATATACAAAACTAAAAACAATTAATCAACTCATTATCTCTCATTGTTTTACGGTTTGGAGCCAAGAATTTCCTTTCCTCTTTAAGCCCATTTGGGCATTTCTTGTTCTATTTTTCTGGGAAAACCGTGAGCAAGATGGGAAACAAGTGTGATGATTTTGCGGTAAAATCATCGAGAGCAAGCACTCCGAGAGACATGCGAATGTGATATGGAAGTCCACCAATGAGCTTGGAATCAAATCACAAATCTTGGAGTTTGATAAAGATGATCCATGGCCGAATTTGAGGAGCAAACAGCAGCCCTGCCAAGCTTGACAGTGAGCAGAAACCGAATTTTTGTTGCCTCTCGCGTCGCTCAACCGATCGATGTGAGTATTCTGCAACTTCATCGATTGTATTCACATGTATTTCTTGCTTGATAATCGATCCTCGGGGCCGTAGAAACTCCAACATGAGGGTTGTTTCTGGGGATGGTTTCAGGCGTGACTAATGACCGGCGTAATCACACACGTTAAACGCAAGCGCACGTATCGTTCAAGTAGTATAAAAAGATATCGATCTCACGAGGACTTATTACCTATTCTATTAATTTTATGAGGTTAAGTGATTACTGATATCTAACAAGTTGTTTGATTAAAATGACGATGATTCTAAATTTAAAACAAGTAAAAGAATTGAGAGTAGATTAATGAGAATTAAAACTATCTAGGGTTGTGAATTCTCCAATACTTATTAAATGATGAAGTAGTTAAATCATAGATGGGTAAAATATTGAGTTATTAATATGGAATACTAAATTATGTAAAAGCCTCTTTCGAACGATCATTTACAAATACATAGAATAATCAAATTGAACCATATGTCTATGTCAATTAAATTACCTAGATTCATTAAGATTGAATTCCAATTATGATTACCCCCCCGCCCAACAGGTATATTCCTATCCTGTAAGGAAATCTATTAAAGGTTTATCTATCCTTAAAGAAGATCGTGGGTTGTTAAGTCTGTGGTCTTTAACTTAAAATCTCTATTTCTAGTTCATTTTAAGTTTTATTTAGTCAATTTTATTAATGGCCAGTTAATAAAAAGCATTAAGATTAAGACTCAATAAATAACTCTTTTATATTACCCAAATTATAATCTAACCCTATAACCCGTGATATTGAATTTCATCACAACCCTAGATATTAACTTAGTTATGACACATAGCTAGGGCTAGTAAAATAAAATACATAAAGTAAAAAATGCCGAAAGTAAAATTGTGGTAAAGTAGAAATGCAATGAAATGAAATGCTAAGGTAAAAGGAATTAACTTTTACTAATTACTATTTAGATATCTCCCATTATATAATATATAAACTTGTGATAATTTTCCAACCAGCCATAAAGGCGGTAATATTTGTTAATAAACCAGCCATAAAGGCGGAACAACAATATACCAGCCATAAAGGCGGAACAACAATATACCAGCCATAAAGGCAGAATAGAAATTTTAATAACCAACCGACCATTATGGCGGTATCCTCATTAAGTCAAATTTTAAATAGATTATATATTATATTTAGGGAGATTAATCTAAAAAGCAATAGTAAAAGAATTACCTTATTACCTTAGCATAGAGAAGTTACCTTCTCATAGTAATAGTAAAAACCGAAAAAGTTTAAGAAAGAAATTACTATTACTATTAAAAAGTAATTACAAAACTTGAATTTAAAGAACTAGAGAGAGAAACTCTCAATTTAGAACTAAGAAGTGAGAGAGAATGGTACAATGAATTATGAAATTCGATCTCTATTTATAGGCTCGGATAAGGTCCGGCGTCGCGACGCCCAAATTGCACTAGCGTCGCGCCGCTGGGTACAGTTCGACACGTGTCACGCGCTGGTTGGTCGGCTCAGAATCTTATCCGATGACGTGGCACTGTTCATGACGTCATTGCTTGCGTCACGCTGACGTGTCAACTGTTCATGACGTCATTACTTGCGTCACGCTGACGTGTCAACTGTTCATGACGTCATTGCTTGCGTCACGCTGACGATGTGGAAGGCGACGTGGCGACACGTGGCAAGGCGGCTTCTGAAGGCGGCTCGTTGATTTGTTGACACGTGGCACGCGGTGCACGTTAGCAGATCTTCTGTGATGGTGACATGTGGCACGGCGCACGTTAGCAAAGTCAAACTTCTCAAATTCTGACCCGTAACCAGGCGCATTTTAGCAGATTCGGCGCACTCTGGGCGTCGCGACGCGCAAGGCTTCAGCGTCGCGACGCTGAAATGACGATTTTGCCCTTTTTGTCCAGTTTTGTCCATTTTGCCCAAAACACCTCCAGAATGTCCTGAAACTTTATTTATCTGCAAAATAACACAAACACATCAAAATATTCACAAAACTCAAGAAACTATACAAAATATTAGGTTAAATAAGTGGGAAATAGTGATAGAATACCACTCATCAGCAGCCTGCCCCAAGGCTTCAGGATCATCCACAGATCCAGATGACAACAGAATGCCAGAACCTCCAGTACGAAGATCTGAGAGGGCCGGATTCCATCAGCCAGATACTCATGATCAAATACATTCTACTTACTGACGAAGGGGAGCCAGAACTTTCAAAGAAGCTGTATCTCATAAAGACAAAGACAAATGGCTGCACGCATGCAATCATGATGAAATGAAATCTCTGTAGAAAAACCCACTTATGAGAAGTCAGCTCCTACACGGAATGAGGCACTGAAGAACAAATGGGTATTCAAGCTCAAGAAAGATGGCAGCGGGAAAGGTGGTGAAACACAAGCTTGGCTAGTAGTCAAAGGATTCCTACAGAAAAGGGGATTGACTTTGATGAGATCTTTTCATCGGTGGTAAAAATGGCTTCAATCCGAGTCATCCTAGGATTGGTAGCCAGATTGAACTTGGAGCTTGAACAGATGGATGTCAAAATAGCATTTCTTCATGGTGATCTAAATGAAGAAATCTACATGGAGCAGCCAGAAGGATTCAAGGTTTTAGGAAAAGAAAACCTTGTTTGCAAGCTAAAAAAGAGCTTGTACGGGCTCAAGCAAGCACGAATGCAGTGGTACAAGAAGTTCAACTCATTCATGGGGGGTCAAGGCTATAAAAGAACTGCAGCAGATCAGTGTGTATACATTCAGAGGTTTCCAGATGGAAATTTTGTTGCTCTTCTCCTGTATGTAGATGACATGTTGATTGTTGGTCAAGAAGCAGCGAAGATCAGCCAGTTGAAGAAGGAATTCTCCAAGGCTTTCGACATGAAAGACTTAGGACCAGCTCAATAGATTTGGGAATGGAGATTATTCGTGATAGACAGAACAAGAAGTTGTGGCTTTCACAGGAAAGGTATATTGAATGGGTAATCAGAAGGTTCGATATACAGAAAGCCAAACCAGTCAGCGTTCCGCTAGCGCACCATTTCAAACTGAGTAAGAGTTCGTGCCCCTCATCCAAGAAAGAGATAGAGGACATGTCAGCAATACCATATTCTTCAGCTGTTGGAAGCCTTATGTATGCAATGGTATGTACCAGGCCAGATATTGCACACGCAGTGGGTGTAGTGAGTCGTTTTCTCTCTAACCCTGGAAAGCAACACTAGGAGGCAGTCAAATGGATTCTCAGGTACCTCAATGGTACAACGAAGTTTCATCTGTGTTACGGGGGAGCTGATCCGATCTTGGAAGGCTATACAGATTCAGATATGGCGGGAGATCTTGATGGTAGGAAATCTACATCAGGATTAATCTACACTTTTGCAGGGGGAGCTGTGTCATGGCAGCCAAGATTGCAGAGGTGCATTGCATTATCCACAACAGAAGCTGAGTACATCGCTATAGCTGAGGCAGGAAAAGAAATGTTGTGGTTAAAGCTTTTTCTCCAAGAGTTAGGGATCAAGCAGACAGAATACAAGATACACTGTGACAGTCAGAGTGCTCTGGACTTGAGCAAAAACTCAATGTATCATTCCCGGACGAAACACTTTGATATTCGCTATCACTGGATACGTGAGGTGATGGATCAACAACTGCTGAAACTAGTGAAGATCTATACAAATGAGAATCCAGCTGACATGTTAACAAATGTGGTTACTCGGGACAAGCTAGAGATGTGCAGAGACATAGCTGGGATAGTTGTCAGATGACGATTGCTTCAAATGTAGCTGGATGGGGAGAATTGTAGAGTCCAGCTGCCAAGAAGGTGCTGAGAAGTTTCCCACCATGATTCCAGCTGCAAGCAGAAGCCATGAGGAAGTGGCCAAACAAAATTTCGGTGGGTTTGAAAGTTTGATACAACAAACTAATTGATGCCATAAATCAAGGAGTGATTTGTGGCATAAACAGTGTGTGATTCTTGGCTATAAATTCAAGGCTTTCTAGTGAATGTGAGGCATCCCAAAGAGTGAGTGTTGTATAGAGAGAATGAGAGGTTTTTTGTAAGTTTCAAGTGTAAAGTTGTGTACACTATTCTAGTATATTAATAGAAGCAATTTGATTTTTCCTCAAATCTTCTCTAAAGTGATCGGTGAATCACAACAATATTTTGGATGTTTTTATGTTAATTGATATGTTAAGAAAGTAATTGTTTAGTTAAAATATCTAAACTTTGGAAGATTTGAAAGTTTTGTGATACAAGGATTATGAGACTTGGAGAATTGGTTGAGGATGATATCTTAATGTTAAATTGTGAATTAGAAGTTAAATAAGTTATTTTGTGCATTAATTTATTATGGAAAAATGCTTGTGTTAATTTAGATAGAGGATGAACATGAAGAAGCAAATCAGAACCCTGGACAATGGATTCGCGTCGCGACGCACAAGTAGTTGCGTCGCAACGCGGGGCTCAAAACCATTCCCTAATCAATTGTAAACAACCTCAGTTCCATCCTAGTGTGTTAGATGCCGCCTTAAAGGTCTAATACCAGTTCGTATTCATACCTTCTATCAAGTTACAAGCATGATTAGCCTTGTAGCTAAAACATATTGATATAATAATAAGCTTAGTTAATTTCCGAAACCTATTTTGCAACATATCGTCTAATCAAGTTTCTGATAATAGATTATCCACAGGAATCGCAATTTCCTTCGACAAGGGATCCAGTGCCAGCCAGATTCCTATAACAGTGAGTGGACCTTTTTTTTAGAACTGATTTTATTTAACAGTTTTGAATTTAGACTTACTTTTTAAAAAGCATGTAGGGCGTTAGACTAAATTTTATTACATATGTTTTTTTTATTACATACAGTGATGATTTAGAAAGATTATTTTTTTTAGCATGAGTTTTGAGTTACAAATATTTTCAAACATGAGATTTATGTTTTTTTTGGGGCATGGGGGAAAAACCCACCCCAGTATGTAACTTATACAGATTGAATTGACGGACAGAGAACATGTGCAATTGTAGAGGACTGGAGGGACGGCGATACGTAACGCCCCTAGACCCTAGTTTCAGAGCTTGGGTTGTAGCATAGATCTGCACCCCCAGTTCTAGTTTATGGCTTGGGGGACGGCGATACGTAACACCCCAAGACCACCAGTTTCAGGGATAGTAGTGGCATGCTTTGGGGGACGGCGATACGTAACGCCCCAAAGTCAAGGATTTGTACTGTTGGCTCCAGTCAGGCGTATGGGGGGACGGCGATACGTAACACCCTTATACGTCAAGGTTTTCAGATACAGAGCAGTTCACAGTGATCAGATTTTCAGTAAATAGGTTTTCAGAAATAGTTTTCAGAAATCAGAATTTTAAAAGTAGTTTTCAAAAAGACAAGTTTTATAAAAGGGATTTCAGAAGAAGTTTTTAGAAAAGAGTTTTCATATTAAGATGTTTCTGACACTATGGTTTTGAAACCAAAAGCTTTTATATAAATTTTCAGTTTTTCGTCCACTCACTTAGATCGTACAGCGATCTAAGCCCTCACTCCCAGTGTTTATTTTGCAGGTATTCCGGGAGGACAAGCTCGAGATGACGGATACTGATGGCAGTCACTAGTGGGTCTGAATCCACCAGTCAGAGTATGAGTTCAGTCAAGTCAAATAAAGTTTAGTTTCAGAAAATTATATAGTAAAGTTGTGGTTTCAGTACTAAAGTGTAGAGTCGAAATGTATGTGACGTAAAGTTTATGTAGTATGAAATCTTTTACATTTTATGTTAAGGTTTGGGCAAGGGTCCCATGTTCAAGTTATAGTTGAGAAAGATAATAGTAAAGTATACAGTTAGTATGTCAGAGGCTCAGGGGAATAGTACGGCCTATTCCCCGCCGGTAACATCTCCGGATCGGGGATGTTACAATGATGGTATCAGAGCATGGTCTAGGGAGTCAGTGACTGCAGTGGGTAGAGTGTTGGGGTCTTGTATACAAAATATGTTCGGGATACTTGTATGCGGGTACTACCTCTCCAATATCTGATCCTCGAGTACGTCCTCAAAAGTTCCATACAAAGGTTAGTAAGTTATTTTCAGACCATTTGAATAGTATTCCTTACAAGAACAACGACATTATAGATTCACGCTAAGAACTTTCCTAAAGTTCCTGAGCCATTAGTAGAGGTACATACTAGATATGAAACCAACAGTAAGATTCGAATAAAAATTACCTAGAGAGCGGGAAGAAAAGCTATAAGGAGTAAGAGTATTTGTAGTTAGTTAACTAGCTGAAGATGAGAAAGTAAGGAAACAATGAGGAATAGTAAGTTCAAAGATACTTACCCAGGAAAGTAGAAAGAGAAAGCTAGAAAGAAAATCATGAAGGGATAGATAGATGATCAAAAGAAGCAAATAGAGATAGAGGTATGAAAATAGATAGATAAGAAAATGCCAAAGCATATAACAGTAAGGATCGGAGACACAGAATGAGATAATGGAAGACACCAGAATTTGGAGTAGAGAAGTGGAATATAGCAAGTATGAACAATAGTAAAATACCGAGTAGACCTAAGCAAAGTCATTTCCTTCCAAATAAGAATTCATTTCCTTCCTAGAAATTCTTCCAGTTGATTTAGTAACTCTTGAATACTTCATACTGATAGCAAGCTCCCCGAATAACTAAAAATAGTTATAAGACAGAGATATAGAACCTATAGTGGTAAAGAGAATAGAAATCACGAGCAAGTGTTAAAATGACTAGTAGGCGTAAATTCATTTCCTCCCTAGAAACTTCTTTCAAATAGATTTGAGAGCCTCAAGTGCCTTATATAAACAGCGAACCTTCCTAGTAACGAGGAATAAATAGAAGCATAAAAATGAGCCAGAGATCGAGACTAGTCTCGAGAGTCCTCACAGATGAGAGATGTTGGAAAGGATCTAGAAAACCCCAGATCCCCAAACCCAGACCGAGACTCACAAACAAGAAACAGGAACAGTTAGTTACTTTACCCCCAGTAATTCGATAGAGACAAGACCTTAAAATATGTAGTCTTTGAACCCTCCAGTGACACCAGCTAAGGAAGTGGCCCTGATAGAGCCTACTTCAGACCTACCTTACATGAGGAATAGATCCTACCAAGACATAGAGCACCAGAACAAGGATACCAAAACCCATTAAGATATAAGATGTTTGCCCTAACCCGTACCAGTTTAGATATAAATGGCCATAAAAATCCGACGACAGTTCATAATAAGAAATGAAAGCATTCTAAAGATAGATCACCAAGAAAAAGATTAAGTAAGCTTCGAGGATATAAAGAAAAGAACCTAGCATAGCCCCAAAGATCAGGGCAGGGTAGCACGAGACTCGTAGTACTAGTAACAATCCATCGGATAGACCAATGTGGTAGAATCTGCAGATTGGCCCAAAGTGAGTAGGGATCCGTAGGAGTATATAAAAATAAACCAGTAAGGCTGGGGCATTTAGAAGTAATAAGAGTGCTAGTGTAGAAGGCATAATATAGCGCCACAGCTGTAGCTTAGAGCATGATTAAAGAGCGAAAACTAGGAAGTAGTTAGAAGAGCGAACCACCACTAGCCTTAATAATATGGTGTAGAGCAAAGAAACAGGGTATGAAAACAGTAAACTGGAAACAGAAAGTGATGAGAGAGAGTTCAGTACGTATAGTGATACAAGAAATGAAGTTTGAAGACAGCAAGATCGTTGAAGACCCCAGAGTAATCGATAAAGAACAAAGGATCTTAAGACATGAAGTAGACTATCAGGTCCCTATAGAACAAATGATGACCCTTCCTTCCAGAAATCTCGATTTTAGAAAGCGTGCAAACATTAACCAGATCGTCACAGAGCCTAAGTGTAAAGCAGAAATGTGTACATGTCGATACTTAGAGAATGCATGTACTCATCCCTCAACTTAGCGCCCAGTAAAGAATAAGAACCCGTAAAGAAGAGTAAGGGACAGAATAGACGAATTAAAAAGATGACAATGTTTTACATGAGATAGAATAATTGGAATCATAGTACGTTAAGTCGAATCTAGAAGTTGTTTTAGAATTATAATCCCTTAGGGGAGTAAAGGCTCAAATGAACAAAGGAACCATAGAGAGAGCGACTCTCGAGGGTATAGAATATGACTCATATGAGTCTCATTATTTTGATAAATGAGAACTAGATAAGAGTAACACTTTAACCAAAGGATTTAGTAGAAGACGTCCTAAGTAAGTAAAGCTGATAGCGTTCTCAGGAGAGTAAAGATGTAAGGAGTTCAAGGGACTGAGATAAGAAATAAACCTAAGCTACAGATTGAGTTTCTTATGGAAAGATAGTAAATAGAGAATAATGGCACCCATAAAAGAAAGTAACAACTTTAAAAGGCTAAACAACTGAGATAAGATAGGAAAAGTACGGAGGCTGTAAGAGAAAGTTCTTAGAGAGCACGACCTTATAAGGACTTTGCAGAAGAGATAATGTATTCGAGAGTCGGAAAAAGAACAGAAGTAAAGTTGGAAGAGACAAATCAGGCAATTTTAGCAGTAGTACCCTGGTGTGAGAAAAGATGACAGACGTATATACATGAGATTTCTAAGTTTATAGTTCAGTAGTATACGCAACTAGGGCACCATAACCAGAAAGGACACAGAACAAGGTCCCACCCTCCCAACCCTCGTTAGACAACAGCAGCAGAGGTGGATCCTGATGATTGCCTCAAGACATTCCCAGAAAGTATAATGGAAGAAAACTGGAACAAAAGACCTTCAGACATAGTTTAAGAATGGAATAAAAAGTAATAGACAGTGCTGGAACAAAGAGTTAGGAAAGAAGTTGTTCAGATGGTTTGGTAGATGTGTAGAATAGTACGAATCAAGGGGATAAGTAACTGCAAGTTGCAATTAGCATAAGGAGTGAATCCTTAAGGCATGTGATGTTCGCATGTATTTGAGAGATGACCCTTAACAGTACTAGAACATGGAAGACAAATCAGTATGGAACACCGTAACCAGATTTATAGCAACAATGAACATAAAGAATGAAAGGAACATGGACTATAGCTATAACCGAGTCGCCAGGGTCCCCATTTATAGCAAGAAGTATTGTTTAAGCAAAAGTATGCATACAGTTCAGCTCCCAGCAAAGCTACCAGAACCCAACCTACGTAGTATAAACTCGTTGGATGAACAACAATAAAGGAGAAAAGGCATATAAAGAGTCAGACCTTGCACCACAGGGTCTTAAGTTATACAGATACTTTGGTTTTAGGTCGTCCAGGGCTTTAACAGGTTCTGTGTACGCCTCTGATGGGTATATTGAGAATCGTAGTGTGTTGGGTGTGATGTCAAGACGGAAGTATCACTCCAGTCATAGTGGAGATGATGGTCACGTATGATGCGGAACTAGTTCTCTTATGTACTGCAGTCATCGAGATAAAATGACTAGGTCATGTTTATCCGATTATAGAGACTAGTTACTAGAGATCCGATATATGCTTCGTACGGGGCAGACACAATTCCAGCCCTAGGCCTAGCACGTGACATATGATACTGGATCGAAATACGCAATACTACGTATACTACGCCTGATATAGATCACATATTCCTGTAAGGATATTTCTGGAGAATTGGGTAGGCATGACGATTTGCTAGAAGCCAACCTTGTCTTGTAAATTGGTATAAACGTAGTACTAGGTACTTACGTGTTCGGATAGTCCGACGACCGAATTTACTACCAACGCATCCGGGGATCTCATGGGTCGCTTCCCGAAGATTCACCGATAACGTATGACTCGCACTTTATTAATCTGGGATTAATTAGATGAGAGAGAAAATTAATCTGGGATTAATTACGGACATATTTTATCTGGGATAAAATATCATTTAAAGAGAGATAATGATTAATTTGGAATTAATCGATAAATTAATATATTCGATATATTAAACGAAATTGGATTTCGACGCGGAATTGAAATTGGATTTTAATTCGGGCGAACGAGTTAATTTAGAATTAATTCGTTAGCGACGTGAATAGTAATTATACTAGGCATGATTATTTAATTAAATTAGATTTAATTACGTCGCAACGGAAAATTCGTTAATTTGGAATTAGCGAACCCGAGCCCGGGAGTGTTTGCGAGCACATTCGCATTTCGAATTCGAGTGCGGCACTCAAATCACATCAAGCGTCAAATCGCTAGTCGTATCAAGCGTCAAATCATTAGTCACTTTGAGTGATGTGACAACTTGTCACATTGATTGATTGAGTGATGTGAATAGTTGATGTGGGTTGTTGGAAGCAATTAATTGCCAAATTTTGTCTCCAAAACCTTGTTGACTTTTTGAAAGTGGTATATGGTATATGTTTAATTGTTTTTGGAAAACAATTAATCTAATACACATTTCCAATTTTCTCTCTATTCTCACGGTTTTGGGAGCCAAAAATCTTCCTCTCTCTCACTCGGTCTTGGACCATCTTCTTCCTTCTGTTTTCTGGTTTACCGAGAGCTAAGGAGAAGCTATGGATTTTTGTGGCAAATTTCTTGAGTGCTAGCACACATAGGAGCCATACAAAGGTGATAGGGAACTAACTTCAAGAGCTTGGAATACCATCACAAAGCTTGGAGCTTGCATGGAGGACCAAAGCCGAATTGGAGGAGCCCAAAACAGTGGACTGTCGAGCTTCATGGATGGCAGAAAATGAATTTTTATTCTTCACTTCATCGCTCAACCGCTCGATGTAAGTATTCTGCAACTTCCTCGTTGTATTCACTTTGTTTTTTTATGCTTGTTATTAGATCCTCGGGACCGTAGAACTGTTGTGTAAGGAACGGACAAAACCGAGCGCAGCGAAAACCCGCCCGAGATCAAATCGCGAACGAATAAAAATATATATATATTTGTTTAATTTTCGGCAGTCCTTAAAAAGTGGGTTTAAAATGTTTAATTACAAACTTAAAATTTCCAATGCATTAAAACATTTTCATGTATTAAAAATTACCATAAGTCCATTTGAAAATTTCAACACACTTTAATCAATTTATCAACTATTGACAAATTAAAACTAAGCATCCTAATTATTTCCAACACTTGAAAATAATCCAAACATACTAAAACTAATTTTCCAACATTTGAAAAATTAATTCAAGCATACAATATAATTTTCCAACTCTTGGAAAAATTAATCCAAGCATTCAAAATTAACATATCAACTATATACTAATTTTCAACACTTATATGCTTCTAATTCCTCACATACATGCTACCAATTTATCCAACACTTCCATAACAATTTTTCTCAACTAAATTAATCAACAAATTGAACAAATAAATTCACAAATTAAATGTACCAACAAGCTTTGTCAATTGATCATTCCTTAAAGCTTTTCCAAATTTTCCAAGCTTTAAGCTTTCTCCAAAACTCTTCTTCCTCGACCAAATTAAGCAACTCAAGGAACAAATCTTGGTGATCAAAAGGTGGTTTGATCACTCAAGAGTAGCAACCAACTTTTCCCAAATTTTAACTTTCTTCTTCTTTTTCTGTTTCTTCCCTACCGGCTTATGAGAAGCCTGAGAAGGTCCAGAAGAAGAACCACCAGTGACCATGAAAGCAGAACTATTCTTATTCATGTCTTCTTGAGCCGTCAGCAACATATTGTGCAACTCAGAATAGGTGGGAAGCATCTTATGCATGTTAAAGTTAACGATAAGGTCATTGAAAGACTTAGGAAGAGATGCGAGAATCACACTATTCCCGAGGCGGTTATCAATAGGAATATCCATCCTTTCAAGCTCTTCGATACAATCTATTAGCCTCATCATATGTGGGCTAACAGGTTTTCCCTCCGGGAGGAAAGTATGGAAAAGCTCGACAGCCACCTTATGCATCTCTATCTGTGGTCGATCACTGAATAGTTCCTTCATATGCATCAAAATGGATCCGGAATCAGGCATCGGCATATACTTCCTCTGTAGTTCCGGCACCATAGATCCCAAGATGTATGACCGGACTTTCCGATCATCATCCTTCCATTTGATGAACGTCTCACGTTCTTCATCTAAAGCATCATCCGAAACCCTTGCGGGCATTGGACGATCAAGAACATATTCAAGTTGCTCCGCTTGGCAAAGAATTCGAAGATTCATGAGCCAAACATTATAGTTAACAGCACCCTGGAGCCTATGCGTATCAAGTATACGCGAAAGCGGGTTCGACACAGACATTCTGTCTACACAATGATAAAATAAAGGAGAAATTAATATTTAAATATCATGATAAAAACACTAAATAGAATATGGATTTACTTTTTCTATAAAGTGCACTCGCATTGTTTTACATATTCTTTATAATCTCTACAAACAAGAATAAGAAAATTTAACTCTTAAATCTCACAAAGCAAAGTAGATCCTTCTTGACATTTACGCAAATCTCACGCTTTAGCAATATTGACCTTTGTAAATTCGAGAAGGTAGACAACTATTGTCAATTGCATCTCATGCAACTCTTATATTCGGTCCTAAATCAAATCTCATCCTCACGCTTTAGCAATATTGGATAGTTCAATTTTAGATAAACTTGTCTATTGCCGAAAGTAAGATACTAATATTAACCTCACGCTTAGCAATATTGGATATACTTTCTCTTAATTCGACTCATCTCATGCTACCGGAAAATATTACAAACATATAAACCATCCCCTCATTGTTTAGCATATTGGGAATAATTACAATGGTTTCACTAACACCCATCCACCCAGTATAGACAATCCGACCATGTCATAATTTTTCAACCAAAATATAACAATTAATGATTCTAACGTAGAGATTTTTTGTGAAAGTCAAATGCGAACAAATATACAATGTATGCATGTCCAAAAATATATATATATTTTTTTAATTTTCGGCAGTCCTTAAAAAGTGGGTTTAAAATTTTTAATTACAAACTTAAAATTTCCAATGCATTAAAACATTTTCATGTATTAAAAATTACCATAAGTCCATTTAAAAATTTCAACACACTTTAATCAATTTATCAACTATTGACAAATTAAAACTAAGCATCCTAATTATTTCCAACACTTGAAAATAATCCAAACATACTAAAATTAATTTTCCAACATTTGAAAAATTAATTCAAGCATACAATATAATTTTCCAACTCTTGAAAAATTAATCCAAGCATTCAAAATTAACATATCAACTATATACTAATTTTCAACACTTAAATGCTTCTAATTCCTCACATACATGCTACCAATTTATCCAACACTTCCATAACAATTTTTCTCAACTAAATTAATCAACAAATTGAACAAATAAATTCACAAATTAAATGTACCAACAAGCTTTGTCAATTGATCCTTCCTTCAAGCTTTTCCAAATTTTCCAAGCTTTAAGCTTTCTCCAAAACTCTTCTTCCTCCACCAAATTAAGCAACTCAAGGAACAAATCTTGGTGATCAAAAGGTGGTTTGATCACTCAAGAGTAGCAACCAACTTTTCCCAAATTTTAACTCTTAAAACCCTAGGAAAAAGAAAACTCAAGAACATAAATTAACCCTTAACACTTAGGGATTAATTCCATGGACTTGATTATATGTAGGGTAATATTTGGTGAGATTATAGGCTTGATTTGAAGCAAAACCAGCTTTCTTTCCTCTTGGTCTCGGCAGTAGCTTGCTGCTTCAAAAAATATTTTCTTTTGTTCTCTTGTTTCTGTGAGAGGCAAGCAGAGAGAAAAGCAAAAAACTAAAACTAATTTTTTTCTTTTCTTTGTTACTTCGGCAAGAAGGAGAGAAAAAAAAAAAGTTCTTTCAAAATTTTGCTTTTTTTTTTATTAAAAAAAAATAAAAACCTTAACCCAAGCATATAATAAACCATGGTTTAAGGAATCTTTTATCTACACACACCACTTTCAAAAAAACACTCAACCATAGTTAAATTATCTCACCAACCAAGGTAACTAAATTGCAATTAAAAGATTTAGTTACTTTAACTAAAACATTCAATTACATTAACTAAAGTTACTTTAATTAATTAAAACATTTATTTGTATAAACCAAGTAACTAATTTTATATATTAATTTAACAATTAAATTATTTCACAAAATAATTACTAATTTAATGTAAATCAAATTTACATTTATTATACAATAAAAATTATATCAACTCTTGATATAAAATTAATTAATTCAATTCATCTCATGAATTATCAGATTAAACAATTTAATCCTAAAAACCCAAAAATATTTTGTCAACATTTGACGAAAGGTCGCCCTAGTGCTCAACGAGTAAACTCAATATAATGGAACTCTCTAGGCTCACGTTCGGTTGTTATTTATATATATACATATATATCTCATATACATATACATATTTCATGAAGGCCTGTCCACCTACAAATCATGACTAAACAACACGACACGTCGAACCATACAAGTCGAGGTTAAAACGCTAATGTATAATCCCTTCGTCATTTCATTTCCAATTGAGTAAGGTTATAGTTATACTGTCAAAACCTTATCTACTCAATATATGAAATTTTTCATCCTTATATTCCATTAATAAATAATATAGCAAAACTCTTTTTGAATATTATTTATAATGTCAAAGAAACAATTTCTTCAACGAACTTTCGGCCAAAAGATTTCCGGAATATATTCTAAAAATTTCTGGAAACAAAATCCAACCATATGGACTGACGAATCCTCATATTAACACACACCGATCTTCGTGAGCATCGGTCTATACCTAACAGTCATCCAGAGGCCAGACCATGAAAGGTCTCTGACATGCATGGTATCAGGCACAGAGGATCACTCACAAGACCACCGTGGTGTCTCAAGTCAAAGGACCACAATAACTACTCAACTCGAAAAGATAACTATTGACAGTTTTATGGAATATCTATTAGTCATCTTTTATGAGTTAATTCAATATTCATTCAACTAATGAATATCTGCATTCTATACTATCTACGAACTTCCGCTAAGCTCACAGTCTGTTGAGACAAACCATATGTCCATTACATATATAGACAATGCACTAGTCTTACCAATATAATGACCGACCCATGTCAATATATCTAGACTAGGAATAATTTATATTCGAGAGAATGCGTGATATTTCTCAACACCATTTGCAACTCTTGCAACTATATCACCATATGTAGTAACTCTCGGGTCTTTACTAAATTCATATAAGGTTCCGAGTGTAACTCGAAATCTCTAACTCTTAGAGTAATCTAACAATTAGATTTACATTATATAAATAAAGTAAGAGTTTTACCATATTAATAAATAAATAACCATGATAAAATAAATATTATATTGCATAAATATCAAATATTCTACAAAAAGTGAATGGTGCTCGATCACCATTTCCAACACTCCCACTTGATCTAGTGCCATTCACGATGGTATCTAATACCCATTGACTCCACGTGTTTCTCAAACACCTTGGGAGTTAAGGCTTTAGTTAGTGGGTCTGCTACATTTTCTTCAGTTCGTACTTTACAAACTACAATATCACCTCTAGCCAAAATTTCTCTAATTATGTGATACTTTCGTTCCACATGCTTAGATTTCTGATGAGCGCGAGGTTCCTTGGCTTGAGCTATCGCACCATTGTTGTCACAGAATAACGGAATAGGATCTACTATAGATGGGACTACTCCAAGCTCCGCAACGAACTTTTTGATCCAGACAGCTTCCTTTGCGCTTCTGAAGCAGCAATGTATTCTGCCTCGGTGGTGGAATCAGCAGTCGAACCCTGTTTAGTGCTTTTCCAACTAATGGCACCGCCATTGAGAGAAAACACAAACCCAGATGTAGACTTTCTATCATCTGGATCAGATTGAAAATCTGAATCCGTGTAACCTCTTAATTGTAAGTCATTTTCTCCATAAATGAGAAACTTATCCTTTGTACCCTTAAGGTATTTCAGGATATGTTTCACAGCCATCCAATGGTCCTGACCCGGATCAGACTGATAACGGCTTGTAACACTTATAGCCATGCTGATATCAGGTCTAGTACATAACATGGCATACATTATGCTACCAACAGCGGAAGCATAAGGCTGGCTAAGCATTTTAGCCCTTTCATCATCTGTCTTAGGACACATTTTCTTAGACAGATGAATACCATGTTTGAAAGGCACATTAACTGTCTTACAGTCAACAAATTTGTACCTTTCTAAGATCAAATCAATGTACTTGGACTGAGAGAGTCCTATCAACCTCCTTGCTCTATCTCTATAAAGCTTTATACCTAGTATATAAGAGGCCTCTCCCAAATCCTTCATGGAGAAATTCTTACTGAGATAGGCTTTGACAGATTGTAACATACCTATATCGTTTCCGATAATAAGTATATCATCAACATAAAGCACTAAGAAGACTACCATGCTCCCACTAACCTTTTTATAGACACATGATTCCTCTCCATTCTTAATGAAACCAGACGATCTGATCACATCATCAAAACGAAGATTCCAACTACGGGAAGCTTGTTTAAGTCCATAAATAGACCTTTTAAGCTTACATACCAGATTAGGATCTTTGGCGAATGCGAATCCCTCGGGTTGTTCCATATGGATATCTTCCTCAAGATTTCCATTCAGAAAAGCCGTTTTCACATCCATCTGCCAAATTTCATAATCATAGTGTGCGGCAATAGCTAATAAAATCCTGATTGACTTAAGCATGGCTACAGGAGAAAAGGTTTCCTCATAATCAATACCTGATTTCTGAGTATATCCTTTTGCTACTAGTCGGGCCTTAAAGGTTTCAACCTTTCCATCGGGCCCCCGCTTCCTCTTGTAAACCCATTTACAACCGATAGGAACAATTCCGTCGGGAAGCGGAACCAAGTCCCAGACTTGATTATCATGCATTGAGGCAATCTCGGATTTCATAGCTTCCAGCCATTTCTCCGCATCGATGTCTAACATCGCCTCTCTAAGTTAAAGGATCTTTTTCTTCAATTAAGAAAACATCGAGTGTATCATCAGATGACGTCCTGTACCTGACAGGGGGTCTCGATATCCTTTGTGACCTACGAGGTGGTTGTGTCAAAGGTATCTCATCTTCTTGAACTTCTGGTTCTATCGTCGATTCAATGTTACTTTGATTGACTTCATCTAAATCAATCATTCTATGATCTGCACTTTCTAACACAAATTGTGTTTCTAAGAAAGTTGCATTCCGAGCAACGAACACATTTCGGTTCTCGGGATCATAGAACTGATATCCCATGGAATTTTTAGGATATCCAATGAATCGATACTTGTACCCTCTAGGTGCAAGTTTATCCCGCTGTGTGCAACTCTTACATAGGCAGGACAACCCCAAATCTTAACATACTTAAGACTCGGTTTCTTTCCAGTCCATAACTCATACGGAGTAGTCGGAACGGCTTTCGATGGAACTTTGTTCAAAAGATGAGCGGCAGTGTCTAGAGCATGGCCCCACAAGTATATTGGTAGATCAGTAAAACTCATCATCGATCGAACCATATCTAATAAAGTTCGATTCCTCCTCTCCGAAACACCATTGTGTTGAGGAGTGCCTGGAGGAGCATACTGAGCGAGAATCCCATTCTCTTTTAAATAACTCACGAACTCACTGCTCATGTACTCACCGCCCCGATCTGATCGAAGGCATTTCAAGAGTTTTCCGGTTTGTTTCTCTACTTCAAATCGGTATTCTTTGAACTTTTCAAAAGTTTCCGATTTGTGTTTCATAAGAAACACATAACCATATCGTGACAAATCATCGATAAAAGTTACAAAGTATTGAAACCCACCCATGGCAGCATGATTTAAAGGACCACATACATCGGAATGCACAAGTTCCAATAAATCATTAGCACGGTGTCCAACACCACTAAATGAGGATTTGGTCATTTTACCTTGAATACAATATTCGCAAACTGGTAAAGGTTCTATGGTTAGATCATCTATCACACCATCCTTAACTAGTTTGGTTAGGCGTTTTATGCCTATATGACCTAATCTCATATGCCAAAGTTCTGTGTTATTTATTCTTCCGATCTTTTCCTTTTAGATTTCTCTATATTAAAAACATCACGATTTTTGGTAAGAATGTAATGACCATCAACCATGGGACATGAAACAAGCAAAACATTCACATTATCATATAAATTCAAAAGACCATCTTTAATATTTACATGAAATCCTTCGCTGTCAAGTACAGGAAGTGAGATGATTTGCCGTATCATAGTCGGCACAAAATAACAGTTATTAAGTTTAATATTACATTCATCAGAGAGTTTCAAAAACAAAATTCCTACTGCTTCAACTTGTAGAGAATCTCATTCCTACCCTACTCGCAGCTGGATCTCTCCCGGCTTCAATCTTCTAGTTTCCCTCAGATCCTGCAACGAATTGCAGATATGAGAAGGACAAGCAGTGTCTAACACCCAAGTCGAACTAGAATCAAAAGCAAGTGTAATGTCAATAATAGGAAAACAAATACCTGAGGGAGCTTTCTTCAAAGAGGCTAAATATTTCGGACAGTTGCGTTTCCAGTGTCCAAGCATGTCGCAGTGGAAACATTTTCCTTTTGCAGCATCTGTCTTCACCTTTGGCTTAGAAACCCCTGCGGAAGCAACCTTTGGACCTTTACCTTTAACTTTCTTCTTCTTTTTCTTTTTCTGTTTCTTCCTACCGGCTTATGAGAAGCCTGAGAAGGTCCAGAAGAAGAACCACCAGTGACCATGAAAGCAGAACTATTCTTATTCATGTCTTCTTGAGCCGTCAGCAACATATTGTGCAACTCAGAATAGGTGGGAAGCATCTTATGCATGTTAAAGTTAACGATAAGGTCATTGAAAGACTTAGGAAGAGATGCGAGAATCACACTATTCCCGAGGCGGTTATCAATAGGAATATCCATCCTTTCAAGCTCTTCGATACAGTCTATTAGCCTCATCACATGTGGGCTAACAGGTTTTCCCTCCGGGAGAAAGTATGGAAAAGCTCGACAGCCACCCTATGCATCTCTACCTGTGGTCGATCACTGAATAGTTCCTTCATATGCATCAAAATGGATCCGGAATCAGGCATCGGCATATACTTCCTCTGTAGTTCCGGCACCATAGATCCCAAGATGTATGACCGGACTTTCCGATCATCATCCTTCCATTTGATGAACGTCTCACGTTCTTCATCTAAAGCATCATCTGAAACCCTTGCGGGCATTGGACGATCAAGAACATATTCAAGTTGCTCCGCTTGGCAAAGAATTCGGAGATTCATGAGCCAAACATTATAGTTAACAGCACCCTGGAGCCTATGCGTATCAAGTATACGCGAAAGCGGGTTCGACACAGACATTCTGTCTACACAATGATAAAATAAAGCAGAAATTAATATTTAAATATCATGATAAAAACACTAAATAGAATATGGATTTACTTTTTCTATAAAGTGCCCTCGCATTGTTTTACATATTCTTTATAATCTCTACAAACAAGAATACGAAAATTTAACTCTTAAATCTCACAAAGCAAAGTAGATCCTTCTTGACATTTACGCAAATCTCACGCTTTAGCAATATTGACCTTTGTAAATTCGAGAAGGTAGACAACTATTGTCAATTGCATCTCATGCAACTCTTATATTCGGTCCTAAATCAAATCTCATCCTCACGCTTTAGCAATATTGGATAGTTCAATTTTTAGATCAACTTGTCTATTGCCGAAAGTAAGATACTAATATTAACCTCACGCTTTAGCAATATTGGATAATACTTTCTCTTAAATTCGACTCATCTCATGCTTAACCGGAATAGTACAAAACATTATAACCAATCCCTCACGCTTTAGCAATATTGGGAATAATTACAATGGTTTCACTAACACCGTATAGACAAGCCGGACCATGTCATATTTTCAACCAAAATAATAACAATTAATGATCTAGCGTAGAGATTTTCCAAAGTCAAATGCATACAAATATATAAAATGTATGCATGTCCAAAAATGCCTAAAACATGTAATTCACAATTAAATGTATGCATGGGCATTTTATAACATTGAGAAAAATTGTAAGGAAGATGGACAATTAAAAGCACGTATCGCTCTGATACCACTTGTTGTGTGAGGAACGGACAAAACCGAGCGCAGCGAAAACCCGCCCGAGATCAAATCGCGAACGAATAAAAAAAAATATATATATTTGTTTAATTTTCGGCAGTCCTTAAAAAGTGGGTTTAAAATTTTTAATTACAAACTTAAAATTTCCAATGCATTAAAACATTTTCATGTATTAAAAATTACCATAAGTCCATTTAAAAATTTCAACACACTTTAATCAATTTATCAACTATTGACAAATTAAAACTAAGCATCCTAATTATTTCCAACACTTGAAAATAATCCAAACATACTAAAATTAATTTTCCAACATTTGAAAAATTAATTCAAGCATACAATATAATTTTCCAACTCTTGAAAAAATAATCCAAGCATTCAAAATTAACATATCAACTATATACTAATTTTCAACACTTAAATGCTTCTAATTCCTCACATACATGCTACCAATTTATCCAACACTTCCATAACAATTTTTCTCCAACTAAATTAATCAACAAATTGAACAAATAAATTCACAAATTAAATTTACCAACAAGCTTTGTCAATTGATCCTTCCTTCAAGCTTTTCCAAATTTTCCAAGCTTTAAGCTTTCTCCAAAACTCTTCTTCCTCCACCAAATTAAGCAACTCAAGGAACAAATCTTGGTGATCAAAAGGTGGTTTGATCACTCAAGAGTAGCAACCAACTTTTCCCAAATTTTAACTCTTAAAACCCTAGGAAAAAGAAAACTCAAGAACATAAATTAACCCTTAACACTTAGGGATTAATTCCATGGACTTGATTATATGTAGGGTAATATTTGGTGAGATTATAGGCTTGGATTTGAAGCAAACAAAGCTTTTCTTTCCTCTTGTTCGCTTCTTGCTGCTTCTTAAAAAAAAATTGATTTTCTTTTCTCTTGTTCTCTTTTTCGGCAAGCAGAGAGTAAAAGCAAAAAACTAAAACTAATTTTTTTTTTCTTCTTTGTTCTTTTGTTTCGGCAGAGGCGAGAAGGAAAAAAAGAAGTTCTTTTTCAATTTTTGCTTTTTTGTTTTTATTAAAAGAAATAAAGAAACCTAACCCACCATATATATAACCATGGTTTAAGGAATCTTTTATCTACACCACTTGTTTCAAAAAAACAACTCAACCATAGTTAAATTATCTCACCAACCAAGGTAACTAAATTGCAATTAAAAGATTTTAGTTACTTTAACTAAAACATTCAATTACATTAACTAAAGTTACTTTAATTAATTAAAACATTTATTTGTATAAACCAAGTAACTAATTTTATATATTAATTTAACAATTAAATTATTTCACAAAATAATTACTAATTTAATGTAAATCAAATTTACATTTATTATACAATAAAAATTATATCAACTCTTGATATAAAATTAATTAATTCAATTCATCTCATGAATTATCAGATTAAACAATTTAATCCTAAAAACCCAAAAATATTTTGTCAACATTTGACGAAAGGTCGCCCTAGTGCTCAACGAGTAAACTCAATATAATGGAACTCTCTAGGCTCACGTTCGGTTGTTATTTATATATATACATATATATCTCATATACTTATATATATATTTCATGAAGGCCTGTCCACCTACAAATCATGACTAAACAACACGACACGTCGAACCATACAAGTCGAGGTTAAAACGCTAATGTATAATCCCTTCGTCATTAGCTTTCCAATTGAGTAAGGTTATAGTTATACTGTCAAAACCTTATCTACTCAATATATGAAATTTTTCATCCTTATATTCCATTAATAAATAATATAGCAAAACTCTTTTTGAATATTATTTATAATGTCAAAGAAACAATTTCTTCAACGAACTTTCGGCCAAAAGATTTCCGGAATATATTCTAAAAATTTCTGGAAACAAAATCCAACCATATGGACTGACGAATCCTCATATTAACACACACCGATCTTCGTGAGCATCGGTCTATACCTAACAGTCATCCAGAGGCCAGACCATGAAAGGTCTCTGACATGCATGGTATCAGGCACAGAGGATCACTCACAAGACCACCGTGGTGTCTCAAGTCAAAGGACCACAATAACTACTCAACTCGAAAAGATAACTATTGACAGTTTTATGGAATATCTATTAGTCATCTTTTATGAGTTAATTCAATATTCATTCAACTAATGAATATCTGCATTTCTATACGAACTTCCGCTAAGCTCACAGTCTGTTGAGACAAACCATATGTCCATTACATATATAGACAATGCACTAGTCTTACCAATATAATGACCGACCCATGTCAATATATCTAGACTAGAATAATTTATATTCGAGAGAATGCGTGATATTTCTCAACACCATTTGCAACTCTTGCAACTATATCACCATATGTAGTAACTCTCGGGTCTTTACTAATTTATATAAGGTTCCGAGTGTAACTCGAAATCTCTAACTCTTAGAGTAATCTAACAATTAGATTTACATTATATATAAATAGTAAGAGTTTTACCATATTAATAAATAAATAACCATGATAAAATAAATATTATATTGCATAAATATCAAATATTCATACAAAAAGTGAATGGTGCTCGATCACCATTTTCAACAAGATACTCCAACAATGTATAAGATCGAATTAAAGCATAAGAAACTGTTATTAAACATAAGGGCTTAAAATTTGGGTAATTGTATTTGAGCAGGTGATTTTTATGAAATTAATGATTGCGTATGCTTAAATGTAGTTTAATTGAAGATTGATTGGATCAATTCAATGAAATGTGTTTGGAATAATTTTCACCCCAAATCACTTAGCTTGAAGCCAGAGGGTGTAGAACCTAAATGTCTTGGATTTTTTGATTTTTTTGATTCATTGGATGAGTTGGAATCAATTGGGAATGTGGATTAATGTCGATTGGGATTTAATTGGAATTGAAACCGAATCGGACACAACAACCCCAAATTGCCGAGAGCATTATAGCATGAAATGGGTTTGATTTTTTGATAAAATGTGTTGGACATGTTTTGATGTTAAAGAGCATATTAATTGTGTAAATTGATGTTTTAGAAATGTTAATTTGGGTGATTAATTATGGCATTGCACTTAGGTTAATTAAATTGTGAAATTGGATTTTTGTAATTTAATTAATTGGGCATATTTTGGAAATTGGGCTTGTAATGTTGTAAATGGGGGCTAATTGGGCTTGGTTGTACCAAGATGGTTTAGGCTAAATGGTTGGATCCAATTGGGCCCAAAACCGTTTCCATATAGCCCAAATGCGAGTAATGGACCTTTAATTATTTAATTGGGCCTAATGGGCCTAAATTGATTCTAGGCTTATGGGTTTCCTAATTGGGCTTTGGTTATTGGGTTTGACCCAAGTTGACTAAAATTCCACGCCTTAACAAATTAATTAAAAGCCAATTGGACTTTAATTAATTAACGTTGGACGTTAATCGGGCTTTGACACCCGTAACGATTATATTTGGAATTTAAGTCGTAAAAGTTCATTAATAAAGTGTAATATTTAATTTGGAATTAAATAGTGAATTAGTATTAAATACATATTAAAATGTTGTAGTTTAATTTAATTCAAGAATTCGTACTTTGAGTACTTATTCGCAAAACAAGTTTGACTCGCGCAAAATCAAATCGTTGTTTGAACATTGGATGATCACTAATATCAGATTAATTAATTGAATTAGATTGATTGATAACATGCTTGTGTGAATACATGGTTGCGATGCATGAATAATGTATATCAGATGGATATTAGATGGGTGGGGCAATTTTGGAAATTGTTGTAATAAATTTAGAATTTATTAATTGGACCTGCGTGTCCAGCCTATTACCTCTTTGACTCTATGTATTTCTCTTCTCACCTATTCCCCTCAATGTAAATGAGGTTTCTTTAGAAGTGTAGTGTAACGGGTAGAAGCAAATACTTATGCTAGCGGGAGAAAGGAAATGGAGAGATTTGATCTATGATCAATGTGTAAAGTATCCATCAGCATATCATTATTATTTATTTTATACGCGCCTTATTATGTGTTTAGAATGCATGTTTAAGGGTGTATGATGATGAGACCTTAACAAAGATAATAAATTGGTTGCCAATTTGAACGCGAAAAACCCTCACAAAATATTAAGCGTTTTTCCTTCCATTGAGTGATTATTACTCAAGATCCAAGACTGGCATTGGTTTGTTGGCCAAAGTCAAGACCTTTTTCCGTCGAGGATGTGTTTGAATCATGAAGGCTTTGTTCCATATTGGTGTCTTGTCCAAGTTATGGTTTGTTAGCCAAAGTCAAGACCACTTCTTGTCCATCGACATTGATTACGAAGCTTTCCAAGGTCAATGGGTCACGCTTAACTGGGATCACTAAGTTTGTTGTGCCAAAGCCAAGGCTTAGTTGATTCAGAGGAAAACGGTTAGGCAATATATTGGATATATTGGCATATATAGGATATATGTTTCGGACTTGGATGTCCACATACTAGATCTAGGAATTGGATGGGATCCAATTGATCTTAGAGATCTACCTAGTTAATTATCATACAATTTGTTGGCCAAAGTCAAGATTGTGTGTTATTTAACGGGATCTTAGCCCACTAGGAAACAAGGTTTCCCGAAGAAATAAAATCCAGGGAAGAAATAAAATCGGCAAAATTCCCAAAGCGATTCAACATGCCGACCATGGCACCTTACAAAGGCCACTCTGACCCGAAATCGCACATCAAAAGCTTTGTCCTGTTGATGGAAGTCCAGGGAATGGTAGGAGATGCCATCTGCAAAGTGTTCCCCCTAACTCTAGGTGGACCCGCCATCCTATGGTACAGAAGTCTGGCCACTGGGAGCATCAGAAGCTTCACACAGCTCAAAAGGTCGTTCGTTCGACACTTCAAAGGGGTCTGCGTCCCCAAGAAGACGATTGGAGAATTAAGGCTTATGAAACAAGAAGACGACGAGCCCCTAAAAATTTTCATCGAGAGGTATCACAATATGGTACTCGAGGTCGGAGGGTACGAGTCCAAAGAGGCCATGGAAAGTTTAAAGGGAGCCCTAAGGGTCGGAAGACTATGGACTCACCTAAGAATCCAAGACACACCAGATTATGCCACCGCTCTAGAGGTAGCCTGGAAATTTGTCTTGTTAGAAAGCGAAGAAAAGATATCCCGAAGGGGGACAGCCATTCGAGAAAGAACAACAAGAACAGAGGCCCCCCGACGACCGACAGGGAATTCAAAAAATTCAATCCGAAACCCAAAGAATTCAAACCGATACCTCGAAGAGATCAGGAAAGAGGGGTCGCGACCCAGGTGAATCATGTAGTCCGAGAAGAATCATATATTCCCATGAGCAAGCCACCAGGGCAAATCATCATGGAGATACAGGAAAAAGGCCTCTTGATAGAACCCGACCTCATGAGATTCCCCCTAGATAAAAGGAACCAGAAGTCTTACTGGGTACATCATAATCTGAGGGGGCACACAACGGACGAATGCAAGGATCTGCGGGAACAGATGGATGACCTAGCCCGAAATGGGTATCTAAATAATTATATCAACCATGAGGCCATGGCTGCCAGACAGAGGGCACGAGGCCGGCAGGTGGAACATCATCGCAGGAGGGAAAACACTGGCCGGAGACTCTAACCGGTCAAGAAAAAGCTGTAGTCGAATACAGGGGACGGAAGTGCTGGAAACGGAAAAGTCCCCAATACCACGAGGAAGTCGGCCGGTACCAATAATGTTCACCGACGAGGATGATCGAGGGGTGAGTTTCCCCAATGACGATGCGCTAATAATCAAAGCTACAATCAGCGGCACAGAGGTAGATAGAATCCTGGTAGATCCCGGAAGCGCAATAGACATAATCTCCAAGGAAGCTTTAGAAATCCTGGGAGTGGAGTACGTAACCCTAACTAATGACGGCACCCCCCTGTACGGTTTTGGAGGCTCAACGGTCATCCCGCTGGGAGAATACAACTGGTAACAACCATCGGAACTCACCCCAGGACCCGGACAGTTATGGTAAACTTCACTGTGGTGGACTGCCTGAACAGTTACCAAGTCATTATCGGCCGACCTTTTATGATGAAAACAAAGGCTGCGATGTCCTGCTATCACTTAAAACTAAAGTTCCCCACCCGGGAAGGGATTGGAATCGTGTGCGGGAGTCAGAAGATAGCCCGTAGCTGCTTTGCCACTCTCTCACGAGAGACCCTCTGCATTGAAGAAGGCACCAAAAAGAGGCAGAGGGGCGGACGAGAACGAGAGGAAGGAACCAGGTCCCCGCTCGGATAAAGTTGCCCGGCTAGGAACAGCTAAGAGTTAGAAGAAATAAAACTGTTCAGACCGAAAAAAGGCATAAAGATAGGGGGAAACTTGAACGAAACCATAAAAAAGGTCCTGCTAGAATGTCTACGGGAATACCCCGACATCTTCGCGTGGGGGCACAATGACATGTCCGGGATTGACCCAAAATTCATCAGTCACCGCTTAGCAGCAAACCCGTCACTAAAACCGGTCAAACAAAAGAGAAGGATCTTCAATCAAGAACGGTGCAGAGCGGTGGCATCCGAGGTGGAAAAACTGTTAAAAGCCGGCTTCATCAGAGAAGTAAAGTACCCCGAGTGGGTGTCAAACGTAGTATTGGTAAAGAAGTCCAATGGAAAATGGAGGATGTGTGTAGATTTCACCGACCTCAATAAGGCGTGTCCAAAAGATAGCTTTCCTCTGCCAAATATAGATCAACTGGTAGACGCAACTGCCTGCCAAGGACTACTAAGCTTCATGGATGTCTTCTCAGGGTACAATCAGGTCAGGATGCATCCTGCAGACGAGGAGAAAACCACTTTTATCACCGATCAAGGACTGTACTGCTACAAAGTAATGCCTTTCGGACTGAAGAACGCAGGGGCAACTTTTCAAAGGTTAGTAAACAAAATCTTCAAACCACTCATCGGCACTTCAATGTTAGTATATGTGGACGACATGATAACAATGTCCAGAGAACCAAGAGATCACGTAATTGACCTAAAGAAAACCTTCAAATTGCTGAGAAAACACAATTTAAGACTCAATCCAGAGAAGTGTGCATTCGGAGTGGCCTCAGGAAAATTTCTAGGCTACATGGTGAGCTCCCGAGGCATAGAAGCCAACCCCCAGAAGATACAAGCCGTGCTAGATTTGACATCCCCCAGAACAATTAAAAGGTGCAAGGTCTAACAGGCAGGGTCGCCGCGCTCAACCGATTCATCTCTCGGGCGACCGACAAATGCCACCCCTTCTTCAAAGTCATCAAGAAGGCCCAAAAGGGGATCGACTGGACACCGGAATGTGAGGAGGCCTTCCAGCAGCTAAAACAATATCTAGCACAACCCCCACTCCTGGCTAAACCTCTCCTAGGAGAGACATTATAGCTGTACTTGGCTGTTTCAAAACACGCAGTGAGTTCGGTATTGGTGCAAGAGGCCGACCAGATCAGAGACCGGTATACTATGTCAGCAAAGCTCTATTGGATGCAGAGAGACCCGATATCCCGTGCATGAACTAGTCGCCCTATCCTTGATCACTGCAGCACGGAAATTACAACCCTACTTCCAGGCCCACCCTATCGGAGTTTACACCAATTACCCTCTGCGACAGATCTTGCAAAAACCAAAAACCTCGGGAAGGTTAATGAAATGGTTGGTGGAGCTAAGCGAGCACGACATTCCTACCTCCCAAGGATAGCAATAAAAGGGCAGGCCTTGGCAGATTTTGTTGCGGAACTCGCGAAACTCCAAATATTGACCACGGAGGAAAGTAAATGGGAAATGTCAGTGGATGGGTCTGCTAGCTCACAGGGCAATGGGGCAGGAATTGCGCTGAAAAACAGTGAAGGGGAAGAAGTGTTGCTTGCCGTAAAATTTGCTTTCAAAGCCACAAACAATGAGGCCAAATACGAATCAATTTTGGCCGGATTAAGGCTATGCACAGTAGTGGGAGTCCACAATGTGGTAGTAAGGAGTGACTCTCAGCTAGCCATTCAACAACTAAAGGGAGAATTTCAGGCCAGGGAGCCGACTATGATAGCTTACTTAGCCGAAGTAAAAAAGTTGATGGAGAAAGTGGGGAACGTACGCTTCGAACAAATAGGACGAGAAGACAACTGTGAAGCAGACTCCCTGGCCCGGCTCGCATCCTCAATGAAGACCGAGGACCCCATAATAATCCCTCTTATATGCCTCCGAGAAAGAAGCATAGGGGAGCTGAAGGTAGATATAGTAGAAGAGGGAGGCAAAAACTCATGGATGCAACCGATTATGAGATACCTGTAAACAGGGGAAACCCCTAAAGACAAAAAGGAGGCCAAGAAACTAAAATTCAAGAGCATCAAGTTCTCCCTGATCGAAGGGGTTATCTACCGGAGAGGCTATACCGTACCCCTCCTGAGATGTTTAACAGAGGAGGAAGCAGATTATGTGCTCAGGGAAATTCACACGGGCATCTGTGGAAGTCAGCGCGGAGGAAGATCAATCGCCTTTAAAGCCTTAAGACAAGGATTTTACTGGCCGACCATGCATCAGGACGGTGTGAGGATAGCCCAGAAATGCGAAGGTTGTCAGAAAATGCCAACATCCACCATCAACCGGCAAAACAATTAACCACCCTGTCCAGCCCCTGGCCATTCGCGCAGTGCGGGCTAGATATCATAGGGCCAATGCCAAAAGGGCGAGGGTAGGCGAAGTATGCAATCGTGGCCATAGACTATTTCATAAAATGGGCAGAAGCTAAGCCGCTATCCACCATCCACAGAGAAGAAGGCCATAGAGTTTGTAAAGAAGAACATTATCTGTAGGTTCGGAATCCCCTGGGCGATCATCACCGACAACAGGATAGAATTCGATAGCAAATGATTCAGGAAGCTCTGCGAAGACCTCCAGATCGCTTTAAAATTCGCCTCGCCAGCCCATCCCAAGTCAAAAGGATAGGTTGAGGCAACAAACAATACCATCAAGGCAAACCTTAAAGCTCGGCTCGGATCATGCAAAGGCTTATGGGTCGAAGAATACCAGAAGTGCTATGGGCACATCGGACGACCTACAAAGATTCCACAGGGGAAACACCATTTTCCCTATCATACGGATGTGAGGCCGTCATTCCAGCAGAAATCGGGTAGCGGTAGCAACTCACAGGGTCCGCCACTTTGGGAATGAGCAGAATGAAGAACTTATCAAAAACCACCTCGACCTGATCGAAGAAAGGAGAGAGAAATCAGCTATGAAAGCAGCAGTCTACCAACAAAGAATAGCCCGCTTCAACAACAAAAGAGTTCGGACCCGCTCCTTCCTCCCGGGCGACTTAGTATTGAGAAGGGTCACCTTAAACACCCGACGACCAGAGGAGGGCTCGTTGGGAGCCAAGTGGGAAGGGCCCTACAGAATCACAGAGGTGATAAGGCCAGGGGCTTACATCATAGGACAGCTAAACGGCACAAGATTGAAAAAACCATGGAACGCCGAGATGTTGAGAAAATACTTTCAGTTTAGTAAATTCTCCCTCCTTCTTTTCTTTTGCAGCAACCCGACAAGGGACGAAAATTCAATAAAGCCTCTCTCAAAATGGCCCGCAGAGAGTTGTAAGAAGGGCAGTATGTCCCCGAATATAAATAAAACTTTCTTTTCCAAAATTTTCACCCACTCTTCTAAAAAAATAAAAATTTTGTGAACCATATTCAAAACTCCGGGGACATACTCAATACAACGGTCCAGGGTCAAAACCACAAAACCTGCAACCACCCGACCACGGCTACCACCATAAAGAAATAGAAGTCACACCAGAATCAGTCAATTCCATACAAGCATTAAACAACAGGGACGAAAGTGAATCAGAGTATTGATCCGTGAGAAGCATAGCACGGGGAGGGATGATACCCCCGTTGCGATTGCTTGCTCCAGTGGTACCGAACATAAGGAGGAATATGCCCTTAATGTTTCGAACACCTCGAGGCCGGATTACGTTCCCTCCGAGGCCACTGCGACAATCGGCTCGGGGCTGGATCTTGTTCTGCCGAGGCCACTTGACTATTCAGCTCGGGGTCGGGTTACGTCCCACCGAGTCATGCTCATTGGTTAGGGGACGGGACATTCCCCAAGAACCAAGTGTTTCTCTTAAGCTCGGGGTCCTCAAAATATTCAGGGACATACTCGATGTATAGGATCCGTGAGAAGCATAGCACGGGGATGGATGATACCCCCGTGGCGATTGCTTGCTCCAGTGTTACCGAACATAAGGAGGAATATGCCCTTAATGTGTCGAACACTATTTGATCCTCACTTACCCGATGTAATGGATCTGTGGGAAAGTATAGCACGGGGAGTGATGAGGCCCCCGTGACGATTTCTAGCTCCAGTGATGCCGGACCTAAGGAGGAATGTGCCCTTAGTATCCCGGACACTCTTTGATACATTCATCATTTGGATCTAAGAGAGGCGCAGCACGGGGATGCATTGTGCCCATGTAGCGTGTGCCTGCTCCAGGGTGGTAAGGAGGAGCCCTCGTACAATACACAGGCTCCACAGTGACCCGACGTATAGAGGATGTGCCCTTACCATTTAAGCGCTCTACTGATCCAAATCCTGGTTCGCCGGGACACTGAATTGAAAGATTCAGAATTATGTTTTGGAGGCCTCGGACAGGACGCTGTTCTGAGGTACCCGTGCTATTATTTACACTCTTTTGGTTTTTATTTTTCCAAAATTTTGTTTTTTGTTTTTTCATCGGTCTGAAAATGGGACGCCCAAGACAAATTCGATAGAGCATCAAAGGTTGATTCCCTTCCCTCCGGAGCAAGTCCCAATGATTGTTCGGCTCGGGGCTGGACTCGTTCCGCCGAGGCCACTTTATTTATCAGCTCGGGGCTGGATTCATTCTGCCGAGACCGCTTGGATATTTGGCTCGGGGCTGGATTTTGTTCCACCAAAGCCATTTAGTTATCAGGCTCGGGGCTGGATTACGTTCCGTCGAGGCCATTCAGTTATTCGGCTTTGGGCTGGATTTCGTTCCGCCGAGACCACTTGGTTATACAGCTCGGGGTCAGGCCACATCCCACCGAGTCTATCTTTTGGACTGGGGACGTAACATTCCCCCAGGGCCAAATGTTCCTTACGGCTCGGGGTCGGGCCACATCCCACCGAGTCTATCTCTTGGAATGGGGACGTAACATTTCCTCAGGGCCAAATGTTCCTTACAGCTCGGGGTCGGGTTACGTCCCACCGATTGCATCTCACCATCCGTGTACTTCACAACTCAGAGTTAATCCTCGACCACTGAATAAATTGGGTCTCGGTTCGTATTATCCACTCACGAACGAGCCTTAAATAATCATTTGAAGAAGAACACCCAGAACAAGGAACAGAAGAGAAAAGCAGAAGAAACATATATATATATATATATTCAAAAAAAAAATAAAAAAAAATATATATATATATAATATATGAAGTGTTATTACAAAAAAAAAGACAATTGTACACAGGGCCCCATCCGGGTTACCCTTTTTAATCAGCCCGCACAAGGGCAAGAAGTTCTTCCTCGGCCGGCTCAGACGATGGACGGATCGGATCGGTCTCAGGAGAGGGGACAGCAGCTTCAACCTCGACAACCTGGGAGGCCCTTACTTCAAGGATTGGAGGTGGAACCTCAGGATAGTCCTCGCCAGGAGCAGGAACCTCAAGCGGGTTTTCTTGAGGAGCTGGGAGAACCGGGGCGATCGAAATCGGGTCGGGATCCATCGCTTCCTCGGAAGAAGGGGGAGCCACTTCTGAAACTCCTCCTCAGATATTCCCCTTTATAGAAACGGATGGCTGCATGGATCGGCCCCATATCCAGGTCAGGCTGCACCATTGGTATAATTTCAGCACAATCACCGACCCCTTCAAGACGAATTGAGTCCCTCTCGGCCTCCCACTCAAGCTCTCTATCCCTAAGATAGGCACGGGCCCGTCCCAGTTCCTCCTCCTTGGCCCGCAGCTTATCTCCACGCTGCCTATTTACACATTGAGGATCCCAATCTCAGTATGGTCATCCACCAAACTCGTCTTAGCTTCTTCAGCGTTCTTGCGCTCTAGAGTAGCAGCAGCCTTAAGAGCTTTTTTTGTTTTGACAGCATCAACCGCAGCCAGCTCATGATCTCTATTCCTCTCTTCGGCACTAGCCAACTTGGGCCTTCGGACAAAAGGTTTATAAATAGGTCCTTATTCTTGGCCGCCAAATAATTTGCCTGCCGAGAAGAAAAAAGAAGTTAGAAAAATAAAAACAAAGTCTGAAAGACACCACGGATATAGAAGAGAAGTAAAAAAAGTGACATGGGCCAGCTGGGAGCACAACTTTGCAACTACCTCCTCGGGTGAAAGGTCCTCAAACCTCAGAATATTCTCAGGAGGTACGGCCCCGGCCAGCTCATTGAAAGCCGGTACCAAATGGGAAGTAGCCTCCCTAATATCCTTCCCAAGATCATCAATTCCAAGAATCACAGCACCCTTCAGTTTCTTGGAAGGACCCTCCTGCCAAACTGGAGCTTCTCTGGTCGGAGCCTCTCCTCCTCCTCCAATTCCCTCCTCAATTGAGTATCCACAGCTCCAAACCGACGCTTGCTCCTCCTGGAAGGTCTTGGAGGGCTATCAGGACAGGTAACACCCATTGGGGGCACCAGAGGAGATGAAGATAGACCTTGAGAGTTCGGCCGTTCCACCCCCGCGGTCACCTTTCTATCCTCAGAAGATTCAGGTTGTTTCCGAGAAGAACCAACTCCACTGGGCTAGTTTTCTTCGCGACATCGGTCAACCGATCGAGGTACTTTAGTCTCTTCGACATACCTGTAAAAAGCAAAGACAAAAAGAAAGGTTCAGGACCTAAGCACAAAACAAAAAAGACGACATCAGACATGATAAAAAAAAAAAGGGAGTTGGCTAGAAGATCAACAGGCATCTACTTATCCGACCTGAGAGACCTTAGGAGGAACGGTCCGAACAAGTCCCGATTCAATAAAATGCCGCATCATTTACCAACTCCCTCCAATGAGCGGCATACCGCCGAGCCTATAGTACCCGCTTCCGGACTTGGTGGAAGACTTGGGAGCATCCCTCCAACAGGCTGGGGGGAATAGAAAAAAACGGGGTAAGAATCCAGACATATAAAAGAATGGGGAACTAAGGACAGGAAAACTAAAAGTTAAACTCCTGACCTCCCGCTCTGAAGATATCCGGGACCAAGATCTCCTCTCCATTCGATCTCAGGGTCCGTCCCCAATCTCCAGTGGCCCAGAACAAAAGATCTTTGAAATTCTTATTGGAGTCAAGGAGTTTTTGGACGACGTTTGACGAACTGTCATAAGCAGTAAGGTAGTACCAACCGTGGTGAGTCTTTGGGTTGGCCTTCAACCAATATAACCTTTTCACTTCTTCAAAAGAAGGTTTGCCACACCCCGCCCGATGCCAAGCTACATACAACCCGGCCAAGATCCTCCAACTATTTAGACTCAGTTGACAGGGGAAATCTCCATCTCGGCCAGCATCCAGGCGAAATAGGGTTGAATTGGCAACCGGAGCCCGCACTCGAAAAAAGCAGGAAGAAGGGCCACGGAACCATCGTCGGGCTGACTGACACGATCACATGGGAGAGGTACCTCAAGAGCAATATCTATCGGGATGTCATATCGTTGCCGAAGCAGTGCTAGATCATCCTCGGTTATCTTAGAGGGCCGAGCCATATCCAGAGCCGAGCTGTCAAAGTCACCAGGCTCCGGATCCTTCCGAGGAACCCTCTGATGGTAAGTACTTGTTCAATTTCAGAAGGGGTCGGGGGGTAGTATCAAGGTCTTCCACGCTGGGTGCTCCCGAGCCAGAGGAAAGCTCCTCAGCAATAGGAGCCAAGGGTTAAGCAGGGTTTCAGGGGGAGAACTGTCATCAGACATCCTAGACGTCCGAAAAATAAAAGGGCAAGGTCAGTCTACAACCATATTCTTGAAAAACGACCAAGGGATTCACAAGCTATCCTAAGTTTCTAGAAAAGACTAAATCTATGAAGTTCTAAATGCCCTAAGCAAAGTACTCAATAAAATCTCTCCATAGCGAGTATCAAAACAAATGAAAGAAAGAAGAAACAGCAAGGCACAGCAAGCAAGAAAAGAGGAAGAGGAAGAAGGTCGTTCGGGAAACTTACATGTTCAGGATCGGAAAAAGCGGCGAAAACGTTGAAGAACTTTGAGTAAAACTAAATCAGATGCTTTGTAGCCGAAGAGAATAAGAGTTTTTTGGAAGTTGATAGGATTTTTTGCAAGGATATCGGTTCACATTCTCATTACAATGTCGGAATAATTCCAACCATCGGATCGTAATAGAGTCCCGGAGGGACGCCAAGTGTCAAATGAAAAAGAGGTCTGCCAAAATCAAATAAACGGTTGAGATCAGCGCACCGTTAAGACGCCTCTGTATGGTCGATTTTCTCCTACTTTTGGCGGGAACCCGACGAATGTTTGACAAGTGTCAGGCTCTGAAAAAAACCCTAAAGGTGATTTGATGGGCATTTAAACAGACATGACGGTTGCGCGTCTCAAGAAAAGATGCTTGAAAAGAGGCAACGGAAAATTTTGGTTCGACTCCGGATCGACCACCAAACAGAATAATCAACACACCATCTTTATATAGTTCCCGGCACCAACTTGCATACTCGTTGGAACCGAGAACTAGGGGACAAATGTTGATGGTATTTTCAGGCACTATGGTATTTAAAACAGCACGACAAGGGTAAAAGGGTAATTCCCTTCTTGGGCGAGATCATTATACCGACCCGACCCATAAAAAGCCAGCAGCAAGGGCCCAAGCACTTTGCAATAAGAGGCTAAGAACATTATGGTTACAGACCGAGCTTCATGATCGGCAGCCGAGCACTTTGGTGCGAAAAACCGAGCATTATCAGATCGACAGCAGTATTCTCAATTCAAGGACTATCATGACCAACCCATGAAGACCGACCAGATTGCGATACATGCTCCGGAAGATGACTCCTATTATCTTACGGATAAGAAGACAGTCCTACATTCATAAGGGATACTGATGAAAGACAGTGTTCTAGATAAAGGAAGTAGAGATATATTTGATAAAGGTTTCCTTGTGGGAACATTAGATTATTTCAAATAGGAATCCACATACTAGAAGGAGTCTGATTTCTTCACTATTATAAATAGAAGGGTAGATTATGTGTAAGAGGATCAGAATCAAAAAACTTGTAAAAAGGACAAGAAATACGAGTTTCAGCAATAAAAGTATAGTCATGTTTGTGTCCGTGGACGTAGGTCGGATAACAATCCGCCGAACCACGTTAAATCTCCTTGTTGATTGGCGCATTATCTACCTTCTGCTAAGTTTGCTTTTGGTTTCCCCCATAACCAAACAAATTCACTATTGAAGGAGGATTGCCTCGGGAGTGATATTCTTGTATTGCCCTGAGAACAAAATCCACCGTCAACAATTATCATACAATTTGTTGGCCAAAGTCAAGATTGTGTGATATTTAACGGGATCCTAGCCCACTAGGAAACACGGTTTCCCGAGTACTCGACAGAGGGTTAGAGGCTCGCCGAAAAATAGTGGGAGGCAAGAATTGAATTTGCAATATTCATTTAATTACTTGCCATACGCACTCAAAACAAACATCATTCGTCAAATAAATTAAATGTTAGTTGGACTAATATTTAAATTGTTGTTTTAATTAACAGTTGGACTGTATTCAAACAATTTAAATTATAGTTGATTAAATAGTTGGACTATAGTAATCATTATAATGAATAGTACCGAAATCGTTGATTAAATAGTTGGACTATTAAAATCAAGATAAAATTAAAAGATTAGCATTTAAAACATAATCCTAGGGAAAATGTATTTAAATGATTTAATTTTCAAATTGGGAATAAAATTTCAGGATGGTCCTGGAACTAATAAGTTACTTTATTTGATAAAATAACATATTAGGCTTAAACTCTGGAACATGATATTTGGAATATTCATGTGATGATAACTTTAGTGTTTAATCCATTATACTTGTTATATAGATTCCTTAATTTCTTAATCAGAACTAAGGATTAGATCTTTAAAGTATGATAATGAAATTGAAGGATCTTCATAAATCTATGCTTAGATTTTAGAAGTAACAAATTACAAATCATAACTTTTGGAGAGTTAATGGCTATACTCAATGAGTTAAAGCCAAAGTTTGCAATAAGGCAAGAAGCGCAAGACGCACCTCATAGGCTTCTGGGGTACCGAAAAGGGCAAAGGCAAAGTATTACAATCTTCTGGGAAGATAAATGACATATCCCAAATGTCTGCCTAAATTATGACAAACGGGATCGCGGAAGCGTGACTGCCGTTTCGACAAAGCAGACATGAAGGAATTGAAGACGAGCAAGACTCTGACTTCAATATGTTTGTCATAATTATGTTCACTACTAGTATTAAATTGGATTTTAAATACTTAGTGTGATACATAAATATATGTGCTGTTGTTCAGAATCTGCTATGAGCATGATACTGACTTCAATTGAGATTAATCTGTGAATCGGAAATGGGACGAAAGTCGTTGTTTCAACCGTAGATACCTAAGTCTAGGAACTACCCTTCGGGTGTGTACCTAAATTTGGAAAATGTTACAATGTAACTAGTTTGACTAGGAACATTATCTCTATATCAGAGTATAATTCGTTGCAGATATACCTTTATATTCTAGAACACTAAAGTGTTTTATTATATAAAGATGATATTGAGATAAACACATTATATGTTAATAACAGTATTTATATTTTGAATATAAATAAGTCTCAAACATATAATACGACAACAAATAACTCAAACTGAGTAAATCAGTCGAAACTTATATGTGACATTGTTGTCTGGGACACAATTAAACAAGACTCGTATATCCACACTTTTGAAGAGTGGATACTAGGACAAATTTGATTCTATTCAAATAATGTCTACGAATCTAGTTTATTGGGCAAAGTGCCTGTAACACTATTTACTTGGTAAAAATGTAAATGCCACCGATCTGTTAGCCCTAGTTCATAGTGAAGCAAGTGGGCCCATATCTAGCTAGGCTAGAGGTGGATATGAATATTTCGTGACCTTTACGGATGTGGCATCGCATTATGGTTATGTGTTTCTTATAACACAAATAGGAAACTTTTAAAGTTTCGAAACGAAATAAACAAACAGATCGGCTAAAGTATTAAATCATCATGGTTAGATCATGATGAGAATACTTAAGCATAAGTTTCTCAATACTTGAAAGAGTACAATATTCTTTCAATGAGGACTCCCCCCGGAACACGTCATTTGACGGTGTGTCCGAACTGAGTAACTGACCGGCGTAAACACACACGTATAACGCAAGCGCACGTATCGTTCAAGTAGTATAAAAATATCGATCCCACGAGGACTTAATTCCTACTGTTGTTATTAATTATTGAATTTATTTATTTACAAATATCTAATTAAATGGAAAAGAGAGAGATTGTTTGATTGATTGGTTGATTGTGGCGTTGCTAAATAAATAATAAATAAAAAGACAAAAGAAAATACTAAAGAAAATACAAAAGACACAAAAATCTAGGGTTGTGAATCATTCTAATATCATTTAAAAGATGAAGTAGTTAAACCATAGTTAGGTAAATTATTGAATTATTAATCTGGAACACTAAATTATGTAAAAGCCTCTTCCGAATGATCATTTACAAATACCTAGTATAATTCAATTGAACCATATGTCTATGTCAATTAAATTACCTAGATTCATTAAGATTGAGTTCCAATTATGACTACCCCCGCCCGACAGGTATATTCCTATCCTGTAAGGAAATCTATTAAAGGGTTATCTATCCTTAAGGAAGATCGTGGGTTGTTGAGACTAAGGTCTTAAACTTAAAATCCCTATGTCTAGTTCATTTTAAGTTTACCTAATCAATTTTATTAGTGATCGGTTAATAAAAAGCATTAAGATTATGACTCAACAAATAACTCTTTTAATTACCCCAACTATAATCTACCTTTTTTAATACGGTGATATAGAAAGAAATCATCACAACCCCTAGATAACTAACACATAACTAGGACTAGTAACTGAAAATAAAAGACATAAAGTAAAAATACTGAAAAGTAAAAGACATAAAGTAAAACTGAAAAGTAAAATAAAATAAAATGCTAAGGCAAAAGGAATTACTTTTACTACTACTAATTTAGATATCTCCCATAAAATAATATATAAACTTGTGATATTATTTAACCAACCGACCAATCTGGCGGTATCCTGATTAAGTCCAATTAAGTCCAACCAGCCATATAGGCGGTAATATGTCCATAATCCAGCCATAAAGGCGGTACCAAAATAAATTTACCAACCGACCAATCTGGCGGTATCCTTGATTAATCGGGTTCAAACCCACAGAAAATAAATATACCAACCGACCATATAGCGGTATCCTTTATTAATCAGTATTTTAATTAGTAAATATATTATTTTTAAGGGAGATTAATCTAAATAGTAACAGTAAAAGAATTACCTTTCACCCTAGCTGGGAAATTACTTTCTCATGAATAGTAAAAACTGTAAAAAGTAAAAAGTAAAAATTAAAAATTAAATTACTATTATTACAAATGGTAATTAAAATAAATTACAAAACTAAAAAAAATAAAAATTCTAGAGAGAGAAACTCTCTCTAGAGAGAGAAATCAAGAGAGAGATGTGTCGAAATCTGAAATTTCGTGCTGAATTTATAGGCAAATTTCACTGTTCCAGCGTCGCGACGCCAAGCCCTCAGCGTCGCGACGCTGGATTTTGTCGACGTGGCACGATGAGAAGGCGACACGTAGCAAGGCGGCTGACTGTTCACGCGACACGTGGCAAGGCGGCTAAGACTCAATTATTGTGATGACGTCATGATGACGTGGCGATGACGTGGCTCTGGCGTGTGTTGCAATTGTCGGCACAATAGGATTGCGACACGTGGCGACACGTGTCACGCTGTGATTGGCTGATGCTGAAGTGGCAAGTTGACTTCGTTGACCTTGTGACGTGTCTGATGACGTGGCGTGACACATGGCGAGTTGACTCGTTGACCGCTGACATGGCTGATGACAAGGCGACACGTGTCAAGTCAAAGTGTCGGCAGCATATGATGTTGACACGTGGCACGGCGCACGTTAGCAGATTCGTTGTGATGGTGACACATGGCACTGCGCATTTTAGCAAAGTCAAACTTCTCAAATCCTGATCAGTTGACCAGGCGCACGTTAGCAGATTCGGCGCATGCTGGGCGTCGCGACGCGGAAGGTCTGGGCGGCGCGACGCTGGAAATTACCAAAATGCCCTTTTTCGCCAATTTTCACTGTTTTACTCCAAATCACCTCCAGAATGTCCTGAAACTTTATTTATCTACAAAATAACACAAAACACATCAAAACATTCACAAAACTCAAGAAACTATACAAAATATTAGATTAAATGAGTGGGAAATAGTGATATAAATACCACTCATCACACCCCCAAACCTAACATTTTGCTAGTCCTCGAGCAAAATACAGAATAAAATTTAACTAAGCCATTTTCGTAGGGATCACGGTTGCATTTAGCATATGCAACAAGCCTTTAAACCCCTAGGTGTCCCTAGTTGACGAGTTGTAGTCTCGTGAGGGTTTACAGCAATGATACCCACAAACATTTTACAAAAGTGAAAATGCAGTAAAACTAATGCACACAAAAGCAAAAAGACAAGAGAAAAGAGAATAAAGAAGATAGTAACTAATCAAGTGAAACTTCTACTACAAGTTACTAGTTGTTTTGTTTCTTTCTAAATTACTAAATAAGTAAATTCTCCGATTATTTTTATCATTCTCCATATACACAGCCAACATAATATTAAACAACTCATTTTTGCCCACAACAGTCACAAGTGCAGTTGAAAAGAGAGTAATATTTTTGTCCTAAAGTTCTATCAGATTTCACACCTTTTTGGGGTAATGGAATAATTTTTCTGATTTTTCTGATTTTTTCTTTGCTTTTTCTGAATTTTGACTTTTTATTTATATACAATACCTTCCGTCTATGTAGCGAGCTTTGGGTTGGTGACTCCCAAACCAGTTGGCTTTAGGGCACCAGGTGTTAAGACACCCCTACGAACTTAATTACTCAGACTTCAGATATAAATATATTTTTGCAGCATCTTCGATCCATGTAGCGAGCTTTGGGCCAATGACTCCCAAACCAGTTGGTTTTAGGGCACTAGGTGTTAAAACACCCTTACAGACTTAATAACCCGGATCTTAGATACTTTATTTTTTACATCAGATTTTTTTTTTTTTTTTTATTCCATAACTATTTATAGATGCTTCCTCCAATTAAACTAGAGCACGGAATATTACAAGCTTTTCAATTACAGCTCATGTCTGTATGTTACTATGCATGTTGATAATACCTGTCAAATGAGCATATGAAGATTCATTTTAGTCAGTATTATGGAGAATTCACAAATTAAATAATTCAAAAGGAAATAAACAAAAATTAACTTATTTCGAAATAAATGGTTTGAAATACGTCTCAGGAGTGGAAATTCCTTACTCGGCTATTTCTTACCAATTCACCTTTTTAGTTAAAATAAAAACATAAAAATGCAAAATATTTTTGTAATTTTTGAAAATTTTTCAATTTTTTTGTATTTTCGAAAAATTTTGGACTAAAAAATAAAACACAATACAAACAAGTACTATTAACTATACCTCACCCCTAAACCTAAATGAGACATTGTCCCCAATGTCTTAAACAGTAGAAGAAGAGTTTAGAAAATAATACCTGATGAGCTGAAATTCTACAGGAATATTACAGGTTAAGATCCAGATTAATTCGACGTCTCTTACCACGATCGTCCTCGGACCAATTTATCTTTGAAATGATAGGGTCAACTTTCGGTTCATAGGCTATGAGTTGGTCAATTAGATCTGAGCAGCAGTTCTGGCAGTGAAGAGGAGTTCTTTTAAAGGTTTTGACACGAACCCATTTCTTCGAGCATCATCAAGAAACACACAAAGAAAATCATAAAACCCATCAACGTTGTACAGCCCAATTGTTTCTGGTGTATGTTCAGGTTCGCCCAAGATAGCACAATAAAAATTTCCTCCAATGTACCCAAGCCACCTGGCAAAGCAATAAAAGCATCAGAACGGTTAATCATTTCTACCAGTCGTTCAGACATACCTGGTACGATCAGTTCCTCTCCGTTTGTTGGTTCAATAAGATTTGCATCTGCCAAGGGTTTTGGGATGATTCCCAAAACATGACTGCCTCCTTCTTGAACGGCCTTTGAAACAATCCCCATTAGTCCAAGATTTCCTCCGCCATATATTAAATGCATATTCCTTGCGGCTAAGACTCGACCCAATTCCTGTGCTGCCTCTATGTATTGTGGTTTAGTACCAACAGTACTACCGCAAAACACACAGATGTTCTCAACTCGTCTTCTTGAAGTGGCTTCCATTTTTTTATGTATTTCTTTTTTCAAATCAGGATGCCTTCAAAATGCAATGACGGGCTGAATTTATAGTACCCTGAAAAGGGTGAATAAAATAGCACAAGTATCTTCCAGAGGACGCTTGTTAACTAAACAACAAATGAATCGTGAAAGGTCAAAAAGTCTGGATCCTGTCTACGAAAATAAAGATAATTACAAAGGAAAAGCGAATCAAAGCAATAATTAAGGCAACGGAATTGTGTATGTAATACGCCACTCGCATAGTATAAATTCATTAGGATGTGTCTCAAGACTTAATTCTTTACTCAGCCATCACAAATGAATTAGCTCTCTTCTTTTTGATTGACACACAATTCCTTCTGTATTAAAATGCTTCGTTTGTGCTTTTCCCTACAACATAACACACAAAATTAAAAAGTTTACACTATGTATACACAAAAGAGTTTAGAACCTGGTCAGCTGAAATCTTACAGGAAAATTACCGATAGGAAAAATTTATCCAATTTATGTTTTTATTTTACCACGATCGATAATTGATCATTTTTTTGTGAAAATTTCGACAGAGTCTCCTCTAAAAACTCAAAATTCCCAAATTCATCCTAAACAATTATCACAATCAAATCCAACTTTGGCATTTTTCAGAAAATCCGACAGAGTCTCCCCTGAATTTTTGATATCCAACCAACCTAAATCTATCAAATGCGACAAACACTCCAATTCAACTCTTCGCTCCCAAAATCTACGAATCAAATTAATCCACAATCCAACCTTCGTAATTCAAAATTCCCAAATCAAACACACCACAATTCAAACCTAATACCAAATCAATTTACCAATTATTACCAAATCAAATTTTTATCAAATCATTAATGTTAATCTTAAATTCTGATTTTGGCAGTGGTGGGTTCTCTCGGTTGGTTCGTTGTGGCTCGGTGGTGGTTCACGGTTTTTTCTGTTTGTGGTCTCAGATGATGGCTTCTGGTTTTGGCAAGAGTGGGTTCGTGGCTTTGGTTGGAGATCCGTAATGATCGGTCTTGTGTGGTTTGTGGTTCAGGCGAGACATTGGCGATGTTGCGGCTGTGGATCTCGGTCGTGAGGTTTCACGGTCACGATGGCACTCGATTTCGGTTCGGTGGCTGGTGGTTTCGGTCACGGCAGGGGTGGATCTTGGTTTATGGTGGTTGTTGGTTTCTGGTTGGTTTGAAGTGGCTGTGATGGATCTCTGGGTGATTCGGCGAAGCTTGGTTTTGATGGTGATGACCGGCTTGGCTTGCTCACGGCAAGGATGGCTCTCGTTTGGTCTCGGTTGAGGACGGGGTTTTGCTCGGTGGTGAGGCTCACGGCAGATCTGGCTCGGTCATGGTGGGTTTCTGGTTTCTGATGATGGTTGGTTTCTGGTTTCTGGTGATGGTTGGTGGTTGGTGGGAATGATTCGGTTGGTGGGATGATTTGGTTTGTGGATGATTTGGCTGATTCGGTTGTGATGGATTTGGCTGCTGGGTTGAGAGAAAATGGTGAGATCTGTGAAGAAGGAGGAGTGATCTGTGCGTGATGGCTGCTGATTTTTAGGCTTGTAAACAAACCAGTGTCGCGATGCTGAAATTGGTCGTGCGTCGCGACACTAGGATTTTTTAGGGTTTTTTTTTTTTTTTTTTTTTTTTTGGCAAAACCATGTCTTGCGACAGATAAATCCATAGTGACGCGTCTAAGAGCAGACTCTTTACTCAGCCGTCTTTTCTGGATCAACTTTGTATCTTCGTGATTTTGGTCAAATTTTTATTTTGTGAAAATCCCGCTTGTACTGGCTTGCTTTGTTGTCCTGATAAATTCCATTTTAATTTTTCCTGCAAAAATAACACACAAATCAAAAAGTTCACACACAAAAATAATAAATAAATAAATTAAAAACAATGCATGGGTTGCCTCCCTGCTAGCGCTAAATTTTTCGTCTTCAGCCAGACGTGACTGAAATTCATCTGTTAAGGAGGTTTCAGTGTCGTTTTGGATGTCCTATTAAAGACAATTCTGTGAGCGTTGCTTTGAAGGGTCTCTTCCAACGGTAAAGTGGCAAAAAGAATTTTGTCTCATTCAGTGCTCGTGTCACTTTTTTGCTCTTTTTTGCTCCAGTGGTTCCGGCAAAGAAAGAAAGAAAATCAGGAGGTCTCGTATGATGCTTGACTTGGAATGGAAATTCCATTCTGTCAAGCTTCTGGGTGATATCTTTGTTTGTACTCCCCAAAACAGCGATGTTTTTCCTGAATGCTCTGGATCTTTATAAAGTCAGACATTTGCTCCTCCATTTTCGGTTTCTTGCTCCACCTTTTCTTCACACAGATGTATTTGAAAATTTTTCTGCATTAAGTTCTTCATCTGTCATCTGTGAAATACATGTTTCAAAAATTTCAACCTGAAAAGAAATGTCAGTTTTTAGGTCTTCATCCTCTGATCTGGTTGAAATGATTGGCTCAGGTAGATCTTCATCAAACATTTGTGCAATGGAATCTCCAAGATCTTCATTTTGAGGATACAGAATTCCATCCTCAATTTTGATGCAGTTGGAACAAACAGCTCAGCTTCATCCTCGTCAGAATCTGAATAATAAAATCAAATCGAGACTTTGTGCGGTTCGGGTTCCTGAACTGATACCTCTGGTCTTTGATTCTCCTCAGCCTCCTCCTCTGTTAAGGTGTCATCGTGAATTTGTTTGATACTCTGAGGTTTCATCAGTGTCATCTGAAACTGGTTCTTGAGGTATGATGTTCTGGTTTTCTATTAATTGTCTGATCTGATCTGTCATTCTCTGTATGGATCCTGCGTTATTCTGAATTTGTGCATCAAATCGAGCTTCTTGTTCTTTTGAACATGTGAATTAATTGATCTTCCTCGGATGGTTCTGGTTCTTGATAAGGATCGAAGGAAGATGATGGATAAGATGGAAAATTTGATGGTTCTGTGAAATATGTTGGCTCATCATACCATGAAGGATTCTGATAGTTCTGCCACCCTGAATTGTAGTTGTACTCGCAATAATCACTTGGGTGGTTACCATTACATATGTCACATCTCACATTGAATTCTGTTGAACAAAGTAGTATTACTTGGTTCTGGCATCCAGTGATAATCATTGGGCTCAACAACAGGCCTCAGAAAACCGGACTGTTGCTCCCAGATTTGGGGTGTATCTTCTTGTAAAGTCGTGATTTCTCAATCTCCCAATAATGTTCCATTTTTTTAATCACCTGAAAACAAAGGAAATAAAAATTACAAAATAAAAGAAAGAAAATTAGATATAAGTAAATTAGATAGTTTCAAATTTAACAACTCAAAAAAATTAAGTCCCCGGCAACGGCGCCAAAAACTTGACCGGTGTAAACACACACGTATAACGCAAGCGCACGTATCGTTCAAGTAGTATAAAAATATCGATCCCACGAGGACTTAATTCCTACTGTTGTTATTAATTATTGAATCTATTTATTTACAAATATCTAATTAAATGGAAAAGAGAGAGATTGTTTGATTGATTGGTTGATTGTGGCGTTGCTAAATAAATAATAAATAAAAAGACAAAAGAAAATACTAAAGAAAATACAAAAGACACAAAAATCTAGGGTTGTGAATCATTCTAATATCATTAAAAGATGAAGTAGTTAAACCATAGTTAGGTAAATTATTGAATTATTAATCTGGAACACTAAATTATGTAAAAGCCTCTTCCGAATGATCATTTACAAATACCTAGTATAATTCAATTGAACCATATGTCTATGTCAATTAAATTACCTAGATTCATTAAGATTGAGTTCCAATTATGACTACAACCCGCCCGACAGGTATATTCCTATCCTGTAAGGAAATCTATTAAAGGGTTATCTATCCTAAGGAAGATCGTGGGTTGTTGAGACTAAGGTCTTAAACTTAAAATCTCTATGTCTAGTTCATTTTAAGTTTACCTAATCAATTTTATTAGTGATCGGTTAATAAAAAGCATTAAGATTATGACTCAACAAATAACTCTTTTAATTACCCCAACTATAATCTAACCCTTTTTTAATACGGTGATATTAGAAATCATCACAACCCCTAGATAACTAACACATAACTAGGACTAGTAACTGAAAAATAAAAGACATAAAGTAAAATACTGAAAAGTAAAAGACATAAAGTAAAACTGAAAGTAAAATAAAATAAAATGCTAAGGCAAAAGGAATTACTTTTACTACTACTAATTTAGATATCTCCCATAAAATAATATATAAACTTGTGATATTATTTTAACCAACCGACCAATCTGGCGGTATCCTGATTAAGTCCAATTAAGTCCAACCAGCCATATAGGCGGTAATATTTGTCCATAATCCAGCCATAAAGGCGGTATCAAAATAAATTTACCAACCGACCAATCTGGCGGTATCCTTGATTAATCGGTTCAAACCAACAGAAAATAAATATCCAACCGACCAATATAACGGTATCCTTTATTAATCAGTATTTTAATTAGTAAATATATTATTTTTAAGGAGATTAATCTAAATAGTAACAGTAAAAGAATTACCTTTCACCTAGCTGGGAAATTACTTTCTCATGAATAGTAAAAACTGTAAAAAGTAAAAAGTAAAAATAAAAATTAAATTACTATTATTACAAATGGTATTAGTAAATAAAATTACAAAACTAAAAAAAAAAACTAAAAAATAAAATTCTAGAGAGAGAAATCAAGAGAGAGAGATTGCGAAATCTGAAATTTCGCGCTGAATTTATAGGCAAATTTTTCACTGTTCCATGTTCCAGCGTCGCGACGCCAGCCCTCAGCGTCGCGACGCTGGATTTTGTCGACGTGGCACGATGAGAAGGCGACACGTAGCAAGGCGGCTGACTGTTCACCGCGACACGTGGCAAGGCGGCTAAGACTCAATTATTGTGATGACGTCATTGATGACGTCATGCTGATGTGGCGATAACGTGGCTCTGGGCGTGTGTTTGCAATTGTCGGCACAATAGGATTGCGACACGTGGCGACACGTGTCACGCTGTGATTGGCTGATGCTGAAGTGGCAAGTTGACTTCGTTGACCTTGTGACGTGTCTGATGACGTGGCGCGACACATGGCGTGACACATGGCGAGTTGACTCGTTGACCGCTGACATGGCTGATGACAAGGCGACACGTGTCAAGTCAAGTGTCGGCAGCATATGATGTTGACACGTGGCACGGCGCACGTTAGCAGATTCGTTGTGATGGTGACACGTGGCACTGCGCATTTTAGCAAAGTCAAACTTCTCAAATCCTGATCAGTTGACCAGGCGCACGTTAGCAGATTCGGCGCATGCTGGGCGTCGCGACGCGGAAGGTCTGGGTGGCGCGACGCTGGAAATTACCAAAATGCCCTTTTTCGCCAATTTTCACTGTTTTACTCCAAATCACCTCCAGAATGTCCTGAACTTTATTTATCTACAAAATAACACAAAACACATCAAAACATTCACAAAACTCAAGAAACTATACAAAATATTAGATTAAATGAGTGGGAAATAGTGATATAAATACCACTCATCAGTAACCGAATTTTGTTGGACATGATAAGGTTAATCATGAGTCGCTCTGAGCTACCATTTCCTTCAACGGATACACATAAACATTGCAGAACTTATTTAGAATAAGGTTCCATAAAAATCTGTTTGACAGACTTCATATTAGATATAAACAGGAAAGAAACCAGGTTTCTCATTCCTGAAAATTTGGGAATGCTAGGCATATTGTTTGGATGATACAAAACTAAAACCCAAATCGGATAAATGCCAATTGTAGGTTATCCTAGGGATACCGAAGTATAGTACTTATACATCTCACAAGAGAACAATTTAATTGTTGCTCACCATGCGGTTTTCCTAAGAGGAATACCTATATACAGTGGTAAGTGGGAGGAAAGTAAAACTCGATGAAAATCGGAGTAATACTGTTCCAGGAACCCATTCCTAATGGAACACAAATAGTTCATCAAGGGTGAAACTATACCAGTAATCTTCAAATACACAAGAACCGCGTAAGTCGGAGAGAGTCAGAAAACAACCTGCGGTATGGGTTTCTGATCTCACCTCATAAAGATGTCAGTCTTATTGAGGAATACGAACTCACTACGTATGAGGAAGTGATACAAGGTATCGACTCCCTATTATGGCAAAGTACCATGAATCCGAAATGGATTCCATGTATATCAACTATGTTTGGACACTAGTTGATATACCGGAAGACATTGTGCCTATTGGTACTATATAAGTCTTCAAGGAAGACATACATAGATGGCAACATACCAACGTAATAAGCTAAGCTTGTAGCGAAAAGGTATCGTTATCAAAATTGTGTTGATTACGACGAAACCTTTTACATGTTGCCACGGTCAATCCATTTGGATAATGCTTGCAGATGCTGCATATTTCATAAATGAAATATGACAGCTGAACGGGAAAATCGCTTTCCTGAAAAGGAAACCTTTTGGAGGATGTTTACAACATCCTGACGGTTTTGTCGTACCAAAACTAGCAAACAATGTTTGCAAGTTATTCGATCCATGATTGGATTGAAGCAAGCATTAGGTTCTTGAAATTATCGTTTTGATGTAATCATAATAGTTTATGATTTAATTCAAAACGAAATGATTTTTGTGTATATAAGAGGGTTAATGGGAGCGCATTGACAATAATGTCCTAAATAATGATAATATGTCATTTCTTGGAAATGATATTCCCATAATACAATCGGTGAAAGCTTGGCTTTCATGATAATTCTCCGTAGAATTCTTGGGAGAAACAACCTTTATTCTAGGAATAAAGATCTACTGGGTTAGATTTAAAGTTGTTAAAACTCTTTGAGAAATCGTACATTGAAAAATGAACGCGACCTGGTGTATCATACGCTTTGAGCATATGGATTCACAAACAGGCCAATCCAAGTGATAATCACTGGATTAATGTTAAGAACATCCATTAGTTTCTTAGAAAACTAAGGATTCTGTCTTTTAACTATGGAGATGAAAAACTTGAAGTGACTGGGATCACTACTGCAAGTTTCCTAAACCGATAAAACTACTATAAGTCACAAACGGTACTATATAATTTCAATAACGGAACAATGAGATTGAAATCTTCCAAGCAAGATACTGTTACCGAATAAACAACAAAAATGGATTATTGCTGCAGCTGAGGCAGCAATAGAAGCCTTCTGGGTCGAAATAAATCTAATTAGATTAGATATAGTTCTGTTAGCAGCTGAGCTAGGCTTCAGTGAGGGCTAAAAATTAATGGTCTCATCAACGATCCAGATATATACTTCGATATTCATCTGATTCGTTCAGATCATACATCGTGGCGATGTGATGATCGAATAAATCGCATCAGATGATAATCATGCAAATCCGCGGACGAAAGCCTTTTCTCAGCAATTTGAGCGAACGGTACATAGTTCGGGTGTAAGACACTCGAGTGACTGGCTATAGGCCAAGTGGGAGATTGTTGGACAGTTATGACCCATAGCGTCACTATTTGTACATATCATGGTGTTGTTGTACAAATTAACTATGTGACAAAGGAAATTGCTCTCTTATCATTTGTGATTAGATCACCAAGATGTATAAATGATAGGAGGTCCTTATGATTTGTTCCTGGATTGAGATGACATGAGACAGTATCAATCCACGAAGGATAAATCATTAAATATCCCTAGTTAGAGTATTATCGAGATTGGACATCGATAATGCGTAAAAGACTAGTATTACACTTGTGCGCATTGTGAGGGCACAACGACATAGTTCTCATATATTTCGATATAAGATACTCATGCAAGTGTAATAGGAGGTTGTGTTTACCGATGGTACGGGAAACAGCTTCGCTCTGGATAGACCCCCTCGGAATTCCAGTGGTAGTATGACTATGTGTCTATGGAAGTCCGAAATCAGAGTAGGTGTATTTGGTCTTAACCTAAGAGTTGCACCGTTATACTTGCGACAATCAATATACTTTGGTTTTGGTCATCCAGGGCTTTAACAGGTTCTGTGTATGCCTCTGTTGGGTATATTGAGAATCGTAGTGTGTTGGGTGTGATGTCAAGACGGAAGTATCACTCCAGTCATAGTGGAGATAATGGTCACGTAGGATACATAACTGGTTCTCTTATGTACTGCAGTCATTGGATAAAATGACTAGGTCATGTTTATCCAATTATAGAGACTAGTTACCAGAGATCTGATATGTGCTTCGTACGGGGCAGTCACAATTCCATCCCCAGGCCTAGCACGTGACATCCGATACTGGATCGAAATACGCAATACTATGTATACTACGCCTGATATATATCACATATTCATGTAAGGATATTTCTGGAGAATTGGGTGGGCATGACGCTTTGCTAGAAGCCAACCTTGTCTTGTAAATCGGTATAAACGTAGTACTAGGTACTTACGTGTTCGGATAGTCCGACGACCGAATTTACTGCCAACATATCCGGGGATCTCATGGGTCGCTTCCCGAAGATTCATCGATGACGTATGACTCGTACTTTATTAATCTGGGATTAATTAGATGAGAGAGAAAATTAATCTGGGATTAATTACGGAGATATTTTATCTAGGATAAAATATCATTTAAAGAGAGATAATGATTAATTTGGAATTAATCGATAAATTAATATATTCGATATATTAAATGAAATTGGATTTCGACGCGGAAATGAAATTGGATTTTAATTCGGGCGAACGAGTTAATTTAGAATTAATTCGTTAGCGATGTGAATAGTAATTATGCTAGGCATGATTATTTAATTAAATTAGATTTAATTACGTCGCAACGGAAAATTCGTTAATTTGGAATTAGCGAACTCGAGCCCGGGAGTGTTTGCGACCACATTTGCATTTCCAATTCGAGTGCAGCACGCAAATCACATCAAGCGTCAAATCGCTAGTCGCATCAAGCGTCAAATCATTAGTCACTTTGAGTGATGTGACAACTTGTCACAATGATTGATTGAGTGATGTGAATAGTTGATGTGGGTTGTTGGAAGCAATTAATTGCCAAATTTTGGCTCCAAAACCTTGTTGACTTTTTGAAAGTGGTATATGGTATATGTTTAATTGTTTTTGGAAAACAATTAATCTAATACACATTTCTAATTTTCTCTCCCTCTTCTCACGGTTTTGGGAGCCAAAAATCTTCCTCTCTCTCACTTGGTCTTGGACCATTTTCTTCCTTATGTTTTCTAGGTTACGGAGAGCTAAGGAAAAGCTATGGATTTTTGTTGCAAATTTCTTGAGTGCTAGCACACATAGGAGCCATACAAAGGTGATAGGGAACTAACTTCATGAGCTTGGAATACCATCACAAAGCTTGGAGCTTGCATGGAGGACCAAAGCCGAAATGGAGGAGCCCAAAATAGTGGACTGCCGAGCTTCATGGAGGGCAGAAAATGAATTTTTATTCTTCACCGCATCGCTCAACCGCTCGATGTAAGTATTCTGCAACTTCCTCGTTGTATTCACTTTGTATTTTCATTGCTTGATATGATTTGGGGATGCTTAGCAAACTCCAACACTAATCAGTCAAAAAATGGAAGGAGTAGACGTAAACCACGAACCTAGTACCCTTCGGAATTAATAGCTCAAGTAAGAAACGAGCTGGAGTGAGATTCTTGATGCACCATAAGAGTTGAGACATGGCTGTAGGGTAAGGTAATGAGCAGGAAGTTAAGAAAATAGGACGATGAGTTCCCTCTCAATCTAAAGTCAAAAGTACCAAGCATGAAACAAAAGCCAAGATAAGGGAAAGATTGAGGCGAGCGTGAGTTAGTTTACAGAAAAGTAAGAGTTCTTGCAGGTAAAGCAAGAGGGTTTCGAGTATGAAAACAGTTAAGACTAATGGTCTGGAGACCGTGAACCCGGGGGTCTATGGTGAGATCCAAAGTTTAAAAAGGATTCGATGACGAATCCTATTTAAGGAGAGGAGAATTTGTAACGACCAGTAGTTTTTACTACTGCATATAGTGGTACTGTTACGTACGGGAAGAAAGCACATAAAATAAATTATGTAGAAACTTAAATATACTCATGAAATGATGATCGGCGTAATCACACACGTATAACGCAAGCGCACGTATCGTTTAAGTAGTATATATAAAAAGTATCGATCCCACGAGGACTTAATATCTATTCTATTAATTTTATGAGGTCAAGTGATTACTAATATCTAACAAGTTGTTTGAAAAGATAATGATGATTCTAAATTTAAAACAAGTACAAGAATTTGAGAGTAGATTAATGAGAATTAAAACTATCTAGGGTTGTGAATTCTTCCAATATAATTAAAAGATGAGTAGTTAAATCATAGTTGGGTAAATATTGATTTATTAATCTGGAATATTAAATTATGTAAAAGCCTCTTCCGATGGTCATTTACAAATACCTAATTTAATTCAATTGAATCATATGTCTATGTCAACCAAATTACCTAGATTCATTAAGTTTGTGACTTCCAATTATGATTACCCCCGCCCACAGGTATATTCCTATCCTGTAAGGAAATCTATTAAAGGTTTATCTATCCTTAAAGAAGATCGTAGGTTGTTGAGAATAAGGTCTTTAAACTTAAAGTCTCTATGTCTAGTTCATTTTAAGTTTAACTAATCAATTTTATTAATGACTAGTTAATAAAAAGGCTTTAAGATTATGAACTCAACAAATAAACTTTTAATTACCCAAACTATAATCTAACCCTTTTTAAAACCAGTGATATAGATTTTATCACAACCCTAGATATTAAACTTGGTTACAACACATAGCTAAAGTTGATAAAAACTTAAAAGACATAAAGTGAAATTGCTGAAAAGTAATTGTGGAATAATAATTTGCATAAAATGAAATGAAATGCTAAGGCAAAATGAATCAACTTCTACTATTTACTATTTAGATATCTCCCATAATATAATATATAATCTTGTGATATTTTAAACCAACCGTCCGAAATGGCGGTATCCTGATTAATTCAAATTCAAATATACAGCCATAAGGCGGAACAGAAATATAAATTTAAACCAACCGTCCAGAATGGCGGTATCCTCATTAAGTCAGGTTTAACCAGTTTAATTGAATAATCCACCGTCCAGAATGGCGGTATCCTTTATTAATTCAGGTTTTAAATAGTTTATATTATATTTTAAGGGAGATTAATCTAAATAGCAAAAGTAAAAGAATTACCTTATTACCTCAGCATGGAGAAGTTACCCCCTCATAGATGAATGAAAACTACTATTTATAGAAGAGAATTACTACTACAAACGTAAATAAAACTGAATAAAAGAAACTAAAGAAGAGAACTCTCAATTTATTTATAAGGATTTCAGAGAATAAGGTACATTGAAACTAAGAAATTCAAAATCTATTTATAGGCAAAAAATTCAATTTTTTATTATTATTATTTTTCTGATTTTTATTTTTTTATTATTTTATTATTATTTTTTTTTTTTGGATCGCTGAATTTTCGACACGTGGCATGGTGGCTAAAAAAAACGGCTCGTTGAATTTTTGACACGTGGCATGCGGTGCAATTACCAAAATACCCTCGGTGTCGAGACGCCCAAAATTACCAAAATATCATTTTTGGCCAAATTTCATAATTTTGCTTGCTCAAATCACCTCCAGAATGTCCTGAAACTTTATTTTGGTTCGGGAATCCCAAAATTACCAAAATACCCTTTGTGTCGGGACGCCTAAAATTACCAAATACACCCTTTTTGCCAAATTTCATCAAATTTCCACAGTTTTGCTCCAAATCACCTCCAAATATACTGAAACTTTATTTATCTAAAATAACAAAAAAAAACAAAACACATCAAAATATTCACAAGACTCAAGAAACTATACAAAATATTAAGTTAAATGAGTGGGAAATAGTGATAGTTTTACCACTCATCAAATGACTTTGGGGACAATCAGTAAATCCCTCAAAGTCTCGGGAAGAGACTGTACAATGTTCCCCTTTGGATAGCTGGTGGTATTTGGGGCGTAACTTTCTCATACCAACTTCGATTTTTATGAAATTTATATCATCGGAAAGCTAAGACTGAGAGCTACGACTTTCGTGTTATAAATTGTCCCAAATTCGAGCCCGAAATGGGTCAAAAATCAAGAAATCCGCAGCTGCTACAGTGAATTTCGGGAGAAGTCTAGAAAGGGGTGATGTGGCACACTCTTGGCCACCCATTTCATTACAAAATTATCCACATTCTTCTATAAATAGACTATTATTCATTCCCCTCTTTTATGAAGCAAAAATCGTGAGTTTAAGGGTAAAGAAGCTCCCCATTTCTTCTTCATTTTTTTCATGGAAAAAGCTTGAAGGAAAAGTAATGGAATTCAAGATCTCTTGGTCAAGTAAGTTTCTTTTTCTCTCTTCTTCTTAATTTGGATCATGGGTGATGAGTGGTAAATGTATCACTATTTTTCACTCATTTGACCTAGTATTTTGTATAGATTCTTGAGTTTGTGAATATTTTGATGTGTTTTGTGTTATTTTGTGGATAAATAAAGTTTCAGGACTCTCTGGAGGTGATTCGGGGCCAAAACATTGAAAAACGGGCAAAAGGACAAAACTTTCATTTGGCGCGTCGTGACGTGCAGCCTGCGTCACGACCGCTAACGTGCACCGGGACATGTGTCAAAATCTGAGAAGTTTGATCTTGCTAACGTGCGCCGAATCTTGCTAACGTGCGTCGAATCCTGCTAACGTACGCCTGACACGTGTCAACATCACAACATATCTGCTAACTTGCGTCGTGCCATGTGTCACCATCACATGTTGCCGAAAATCATCATCAGCCATGTTTCATCCATGTGTCTGCCACGTGTCATCCCCGTCAGCAGCATACCGAATCCTTGTGCCACATCATCATCCACAAATCACATTGCGCCACGTGTCAACATCACATGCTGCCGATAATCCACATCGCCACGTCAGCACAGTTATTGAGTTAATCATCCAAATTTGCGACGTGTCAATATTCTATTGGGCCGATAGATTCCTCATCGCCAAGTCAGCAGATAAGAGATCAAAGCATCCAATTAGCGTGTGCCACATCATCGCGTCGCGACACGCAATGGTGGCATCGCGATGCGCCAGACCTATTGGTGCCTATAAATTCAGCCGATTTTCATTTGAATTTTCATACCTTCCTAAAGTTCCTAATAAGAGCTTAAGGATTGTAACTTGTTTGTTTAAGTTTTTGTAATTTAAATTAAGTATTTTTCTTTATTTACTTTCAGCACTTTTACTTTCAGTAATTTATTTTCAGCACTTTTACTTTCAGTAATTTATTTTCAGCACTTTTACTTTCAGTAATTTATTTTCAGCACTTTTACTTTCAGCACTTTTACTTTCAGTGCTTTTACTTTCAGTAATTTTAATTATGCACTTTTACTTTCAGTAATTATTTTTATTTATTTTTATTTTATTTCTTTTATGTTCAGTAGTTAATTTACCGCTGGGGTAAGGGTGAAGCTTTTTTACTTTTATAATTTAGATTAATCTCCCACAATTATAATATATAAATTATCATAAAACCTGACTTAATTGGATACCACCTTATTGGTCGGTTGGACTTAATTAAATTGATTTTAACCTAACTTAATGGGATACCGCCTATATGGTCGGGAATTAATTAAATCTGACTTAATCAGGATATCGCTTATATGGCCGGTTGGTAATTATCACATAAATTTATATATTATAATAAGAGAGATTTCTAAATTAAAAATAGTAAAGGTAGATTAATCTCACTTAATTTATAATATGGAAATTGTAATTTAATATGGATTAAGAGTTGATACCGCCTTAATGGCTGGTTTTAATTATGTAACATAATGTGACACCGCTTATAGGTCGGTCTTTAGGTGACAGATGATTACCACCTATATGGCTGGTTTATGGATAAATAATAACACCACCTTTATGGCTGGTTCAACTTAATTGGGTAACACTGGTAATTTCCATATTATAATAAAGTGAGATTTCTAAAAGTGGATCCCCTAACCCCAGCAATTTATTTGTATTCTAGGGAAGTGATGAAATACAATATTAACAGGCTTAATAATTGATTTAATTATATTATGGGTAATTCTTTAGTTTATTTATTGAATCTTAAGCTTAATGCTTCTTGTTGCCTGATCACCAATAAGATTGATATGGTAAACTTAAAATGAACTTGGAAAATGGATTTTAGGTTTCAGCCTTATATTCAATAGCTCACGATCTTCCTTGGGGATAGATAACCCTTTAATAGATTTCCTTACAAGATAGGAATATACTTGATGGGCGTGGGTAGCCATAATTGGAACATGAACTTAATGAATTCATATAACTTGGTTAACATGTGAATATGATTAATTAGGTTATACTGGGTATTTGTGTCTGACAATCGGAAGAGGCTTTTACATAATTTCGTGTTCCAGGTTAGCAGACTAATTTATTACACATATATAAGAGAATCAACTCATCATTTGAATAATATCGTGTGGAATCATAACCCTATATATTTGTGTATTTTATTTATTTTCCTTAGTATTTTCTTTTGTGTATTTATTTATTTTATTTAGCAAATCCACATTCAAATAACCAATCAAGCAATCATTCTCTTATCCCTTAATTAGATACTTGTAAATAAATAGATTCAATAATTAGTAACAACAGTAGGAATTAAGTCCTCGTGGGATCGATATTTTTATACTACTTGAACGATACGTGCACTTGCGTTATACGCGTGTGATTATGCACCGGTCAATGGGCATATATTCTCATTCTACATTTTCATGATTAGAAACCCTATGATTTGGGGTTTTGTTGATTAAGAAAGTTAGGCAAGAAATGGAGTTAAAAGGCATGTTTATGAAGTTATTTAGAATGAATTGTGCCTAAGTGTGGTTAAAATAAACCTAAGATGAAAAATGTATGTGGGGGGCCGAATTTACTAGCTTGTGGGAGAAATATTTTTGATGTTTTTATGGTAATTGATAAGTTAAGAAAGTAATTGTTGAGTTAAAATATCTAAACTTTGGAAGATTTGAAAGTTTTGTGAAACAAGGATTATAAGACTTGGAGAATTGGTTGAGGATGATAACTTAATGTTGAATTTGTGAATTGGAAGTTAAATAAGTTGGTTTGTGCATTAATTTTATTGTGGAAAAATGCTTGTGGTAATTTAGGTAAATGATGAACATGAAGAAGCAAAATCAGAACCCTGGAAAATGGATTCGCGTCGCAACGTGCAAGTACTTACGTCGCGACGCGCGACACAAAACCATTCCCTAATCAATTATAAACAACCTCAGTTCTATCCTAGCGTGTTAGAGGCCGCCTTATAGGTCTCATACTAGTTCGTATTCATACCTTCTATCAAGTTACAAGCATAATTAGCTTTCTAGCTAAAACATATTGATATAATAGTAAGCTTAGTTAAGTTCCAAAACCCATTTTGCAACATATAGACGAATCAAGTTTCCGATCATAGATTATCCACAGGAACCGCAATTTCCTTCGACAAGGGATACAGTGCCAGCCAGATTCCTATAATAGTGAGTGGACCTTTTTTTTAACTGATTTTATTTAATAGATTTGAATTCATACCTACTTTTTAAAAAACATGTAGGGCGTTAGACTGAATTTTATTACATATGTTTTTTTTATATACATACAGTGATGATTTAGAAAGATTATTTTTTTAGCATGAGTTTTGAGTTACAAATGTTTTCAAACATGAGATTTATGTTTTTTCGGGGCATGGGGAAAAACCCACCCCAGTATATAAGTTATACAGAGATGGAATTGATGGACATAGGACATATGCACATGTAGAGGACTGGGGGAACGGCGATACGTAATGCCCCTAAACCCTAGTTTCAGAGCTTGGGTGGTAGCATAGATTTGCACCCCCAGTTCTAGTTTGTGACTTGGGGGACGACGATACGTTACGCCCCAAGACCACCAGTTTCAGGGACAATAGTGGCATGCTTTGGGGGACGGCGATACGTAACGCCCCAAAGTCATGGATTTGCACTGCTAGCTCCAGTTAGGCGTATGGGGGGACGACGATACGTAACACCCTCATACGTCAAGGTTTTCAGATACTGAGCAGTTCACAGTGATCAGATTTTCAGTAAATAGTTTTTTAGAAATAGTTTTCAGAAACCAGAATTTTAAAAGTAGTTTTCAAAAAGACAAGTTTTATAAAAGGGATTTCAGAAGACGTTTTTAGAAAAGATTTTTCATATTAAGATGTTTCTGACACTATGGTTTTGAAACCAAAAGCTTTTATATAAATTTTCAATTTTTCGTCCACTCACTTAGATCGTACAACGATCTAACCCCCCCACTCCCAGTGTTTATGTTGCAGGTATTATGGGAGGACAAGCTTGAGATGACGAATACTGATGGCAGTCACTAGTGTGTCTGAGTCCACCAATCAGAGTATGAGTTCAGTCAAGTCAAGCAAATTTTAGTTTCAGAAAATTATATAGTAAAGTTATGTTTCAGTACTAAAGTATAGAGTCGAAATGTATGTGACGTTAAGTTTATGTGAGTATGAAATCTTTTACATTTTATGTTAAGATTTGGGCAAGGGTCCCATGTTCAAGTTATAGTTGAGATAAAACAGTAGTAAAGAATACAGTTAGTATGTCAGAGGCTCAGGGGAATAGTACGGCCTATTCCCCGCCAGTAACATCTCCGGATCGGGGATGTTACAGGGTGCAAAATGACCAAAACATCTTTATTGTCTAACTAATGGCTACTTAAAGGCTATGTCCTTTATAGTCATTTAACAACTTAGACAACTTTCCATAAATGTCAAAAGTAATAAAAACTTAATAAAAAACTTTGCCAAAAAAGTCAATAAAGGAAAAACAATAAAATCACAAAAATCTAACAAATGTGACAAATTTTTCAAAGCCATTACCAAATTGTCTCATTTACACAAAAATCCGCAAAATTTGTGGCTTTCATGTATATAGACTTAATGATGTGTTTTGAAGCCCAATAAGTCTTGTCTCAGCCGAATTTTTAGCGTTGGACTTAATTTAGCTTGCTTCGTCAAAAGGTATTTGACTTTCGAATTGCTGGTGCGTTAATCTGATATGACTTGGGTCAAGTGGAATATCTTTGGACCCACTCCATAGAAGTCCTCATGTAACGCTAATATGCCTTGGAATTGTCTGTCACACTCGACCATGACATTATGTGCTAGCCCCGCCATTGCATCTATGATCTTCTTAACTCTCTGGCGAGTGATTGGCCCAGTTGATACTTGCAAAGGCTCTACCATATTACTGGTCGTGAAATCTAATGTTCCTTGAGTGGCTGGATTCGTCTAAAAAATAGTGTTGAAAAATAATCATATATTCATACAATTTAATTTTATAAAAATATAAATTAATATTAAAGCTAACATTAATTATGTTTTTATGTTTGGAGTAACATCCTCTGCTTATTAGAATCAAATCTCAATCGACTGCTAAAGACTTTCACAAAGTTGTGTTTGAGCATGACTTTTTCTTCATTAAACATGCACACAGTTCTGTTACGGTTCAAAATCGTAATTGAACTGTGAGGTTGGCAGTTCGGCTTTGGCCGAATCACTTCTGAATCATAGACCAACGGTTTGGTTACGGTTCAGTTGTGGTTCGGTCAAAGCCGAACCTCAACCGAACCTTAAACCGGCCGAACCTTCCGGTTCTGTTCGGTTTAAGGTTTGAAATTGATTTTTTTAATAAATTAAATTAAATTATTATTAAAATAATAAAAAATTAAATATTTACTAAAGAGTAAAAAAATTATTTTAAATTTTTATAAAAATAATAAAAAAATTAAAGATTTACTCAAGAGCATGACTAAAAGTAGACATTAATAATTTATTAATTATTTTGAAAAAAAACTTGCGCTTACATAAGTTATCTACGTATCATCTTGGGGCGTAGAGGAATCAAAGCTCACATAGTTCCATTATAATTTATTTTAATAATTTACCACATTAACATTTTATTCATCGTCCTCCAGGGAAAGGCGGTCCGATTATTGAGCCTTCAGTTCCTGTAATGTCTGTGTTATCACAAAAATCTTCAAAAACTTCTGGCTGATTTTTTTTCACGACGTTCTGCCCTACACCAATAGTCAAGACACGTTTTAGCTTCTAACGTCTTTGGGTTCAACCTTGATCTTCTGTCAGCAAGAACATCACAGCCGAAATTTTCAGCCTAACATAATTTTGCTTATAAAAAGTACACAATTCTATTCTAATTTTATAATACAGCCAAATTAAATTGATTACTTTTTTAATAGGTTCAATATGAGAGTTTAAAGATTTCAAACCATCTTATACACATAAATTCAAAATATGACATGCACATCGAATATGGAAAAATTTACCTCCCAAATTTGATTGGTAAATAGCGTTAAGTTCATTTAATTGATGCAGTGTTAGCCGATGCATTATCAAATGGAATAGTTAAACTTTTTTTCACTAATCCATATTACTGTAAAATATTACTAATCATTACGTAAATATTATGTACAGTGTGTGCATCATCAAAAAGTCGAAATACAATAATGTTTTTGAATAAATCATGAATCATCAATCCAATAACATGTCACATCCATGTATGAATGTGACTGCAATGGTCACTCTATATGTCACCATAAATTGAAACACGACCTTTAAATTTAAAAAATAATTCCCTTAAATTATTTTGACATATTGTAGGAAACGCTTTCCTTGCACAGCGGAAAAGTCTTAGGCACCCGGATCGGACTTGAAAAATTTTTCTTCCTTCCCATTGAGTGACCGAATGTTACTGCCACCACCACTGAAATATTGCTTCAGTTTTAGAAAAAATTCCAGCCCCGAAACAGTTCCGTAACAGCCCTCAAACAGCCCCGAACAGCCGCACAAAAATTGAACTGTTTTGGACCCGGTACGTGCCCAGTGCACTGCCGAAATAGCCCCTGAAATGCGCGGACAGTGGCTGTGTTTCAGTTCTGATTTTTCACTTGAAAACAGCCCCGATACACCACAAAATGTTCCATAAAGGATTAAAACCAAACCAAACCGAACCGAGTTCCGTTTCACCAAGTAAAGGGGCGGCAGTGAGCAAAATAAAGTCTCACTACCGAGTACATATAAGAATAAGATGAAGATGAATATTTTTTCGACACCACAAAGTCTTTCGAACTATATCTTGTTACCAACAGGAACTTGTGTGGGCAAGACTCACAATATTAATCCCTAAACTATTTAGAGATTAAATCACACTTATGTTCTGTATTGTTTTTCTTCTTTTTCTTTAGTTTTGTTTTTCTTAACTTTTGAGAGAATGAAGAAGAAGATGAAAGGTGGCTAGGGTTCAAGAATGAGAGGCTTCGGCAAAAAGAAAAATAAATATTCTTTTTATACCTAGGGTTATTAGTTTTCAAAACAAACGTAACCATTCCCCTTCACTCATGCACATAATCGGCCAAACAAAAAAAATAAGGAATAATTTTTATTTTTTCATTAATTTTTGTAACAACAAAATTAACTTTCCATAAAGTCAAAGATGTTACCAAATTAAAAAGATTAATGCCATTATAGATTTGTAACTTCCAAAATTAAATCAAGGGTTTCCAAAACACAATAATTGGAAATTACAACTTTAGCCTTATTAAATTATATCCGATATAATTTAATTTAATTCATTTAATAATTATCATATAATTATTAAAACCATATATTAACTTTTAATATAATGTTCCAAGTGTGATAAATAATATTATTAATCATATTAATAATATTTATACATATGTGAGTATATAATTGGACTATACAATTATACTAAATCCGCTATAGTATAATGAGCTAGCATGAGGACCAAATCGACCTACGGTTCCGAGCTCCAATAATCTCGAAATATTAATTAAGCACTTAATTAAATATTATGAATTATTAACTCCATGTTATTCCATTAAAAATCTGAAGTTGCACTCTCGTTGCCGCAGATGATATATTAAGCCAAACCAAGTCGGTGTCCATCGATATAGTCACTACATACAAATTGACCATTCACGAGTATCTCGTAATTAGAGCCGGGTCATAATATTCGTTATACCCCTCTAATTATTTATACCTTAAGTATTATTTATTCTCTAATGAACGATTTATTCATAACCATTATGAATTTTAATCTTTCTATTAGTAATAGAAAGACTTGAGCACTCAAACCGTTCAAGTACCGAATCAACCCTTAAAGAAGATACTCATCTACTTCTCAGAAGACGGAGTGAACTCCATATCTATGTAAAATATTCCCAGCTACACAACAGACCAAGACCCCAAAGTATGTAGCTATTGGTCGGGACTGCTACACCACCCTCACCAATGTAAATCATGTTGGGGTTGGTGCTCAGAGCGCCAATTCCCTGTTGTATTTCCTTGTAAATACTATTGTAAACGTTTTATTATGAATAAAATGAGCAGTTTCTATGATATAATATATCTTCTTATATGGTAAAGACGTAATAGACCTTAGGATGATTAGTCATTATACAGTTGTAAAAGCGTCGCAACTGACATTGAGTTGTATCATGACATTGTCATTCTCAGACAGTTTCTGGTCAAGGTTTACACTATTTGGTCAGTAAAGTTAACTCGTTGAGACCGGTACATGTCGTATACTGGAATATTTGATTCCAATGGTTTCTCAATGAACCATGAGTCTTGGAGACTCGTATAGACATGTAGGTGTTTATAGCGGATAAACACTGAACGACTCACCGAAGATTCTTATTGGATGGTACACCAACATCAATAAGAATCTTCTCGGGTTGAGTAGCATTTGTGATTCTTCGACTTGAGATACCATTGTAGGCACATGAGACATCTTCCACACTTAGATGGTAGTCACGTCACCGATCTATTCAGATCAGACCTCCGCTTGTTCGTTAGGTGTGGATAGATCCTCAGGGTGTCCTGTGTGTGTCGAGATAGGATCTGTCAGTTCTGTGTACAGAGCATAGGTAATCCATATATGATTAGCAATCAGATAAAAACCATGGGCCCGTGGTAAACTTTAGAAGTGAGTTCTAATGTTCTTTTAGAGATTGCTAATAGAGACGTCGACATGATTGTCCCTATAGAGATTTGACGTTTACATCTATATCTATGGGATATATACGGATACCTATGATAGAGGAGTTAAACATATGCCATGATCTCGACCTGTATGATTCAGCGAGTTTATCTGTGGTCGTCATAATTTACAGGTGGGTAAATTATGGACACGAAATTGGATTTCGTGACGGATATGCATGAATCTATAGAGTCTCACTAGTGAAATATACTCGTAAAACACTAGGGCAACTTTTATGGATAATACTGATTATTTATAAGTCGTTTAAAGGTTAAACGAAAAATACATGCGAATGGACCTAATATTCATTTCCTAATTATTGTGTATTTGTATTTAATGATAGATTTTATTAAATACACATTAATTAAATGTCAAATTGTGATATTTGACTTATATCAAAAATATATATGTATTTGGACATTTAAAGTAAATATAATACATATATTTAAAATATTTATATTTATATTTAAATAATTATTTAATTATTTAATTGTTAAATAATTAAATTAATTAAAAATATAAATATCTTAAGTTTTGATTTTTTTGGAAATGCCATGAGTTGCTTTATTTGACTTTTTGAAAATCAATAAATGGTTTAATGATTATAAACACAAGTTGATAAAGCAAAAATTAATTGAAATAAAAATAATATCTAGATATTTATGTATACACAATTTTCGGCCAAGGGCCAAATTGTAGAGTATATATTGTTTTGTTTAATTTTCATTAGGTTAGGTTAACAAGTTATACAAAAACAAACACAAAAGAGTTGAGAGAAAAAGTTGAAGAACAAAAGGGAAAGCTTGGAAATATTTGATTTTTGTAAGTTTTTCTTTAAATCTTTCAACGTAGAAAATATTTCTAACATGCTTAGCTTCAACATGTGTTGCTAGGATGTTGTCTCTACACTTATAGTTTGTGTTTTAATTGGTTATGAACTTGTTTGAAAGATGAGAGCATGTATGATTTATAAAGTAGCTTGAAATGGTTTCAATGGCTTACTTTTGATTATTTGATAATCATGTTGCCATTCTAGAGTTGTTAAGCCACTCATTGATGACCTATAATTGTTCTTGAGTTGTTTCATGATGGTGAGACTTGTTTGGTGTGGTAAAGTTTGAATTAAAGTGTTGGATTTAATTGATTTGGTAAAATTTATCAATTTGATGAAATTGTAAAATTAGGGTTCTTAACCCTTTCCAAATTTGGGGCTTTTCATATATGTGATGTATTATGGTGTGTATATGATGCATATTGATTTTTGAGTTGATTGGATTTTATCTTGACATGTTTTGAACATACAATGACTAAATTGTAAAAACTGAAAAATTTGGGGTTGTTCGACAATTTAAGGAAATTTGGGGATTTTGTTGCAATCTGATTTTGATGTGTTGGACATGATGGAAATCATTTTAGAAATGATTTAGAATCATCCAAAATTGTATTTGACAATTTTAGAACTAAAATGATCAATTTGCAAAGTATTGGGGTAATTCGGAAATTACCAAGAAATTTGGTTTCTTGTGTAATTTTTCAGAATTTGATAATTGGGTAATTAAATAAACAATTCTATTTAATCGATCAAAGAAAAATTTTGAAATCGGAAAATTTTGATTTTCCGCGTTTCCACTGCGTTACCGGATTTTCGCCATAAAACCCCTAAAAATCAAATGACATAGCCTGCCATGCAGGAGTTCGTATACACTCAGCATTAAGATCAATCCATTATCCATATATGACCATCTAGTAGATCAAAATGACTTTCTTTGTTTAACAAATATTATAATAATGCCATTTCCATATTAGTCCAGTCATATATGATCACATCATCCAAGGTGCCTCCATTCTCATGTCTCTACATGGACGATCCCGGATTAAAGTCGCCATACAAATATAGAATGGACCGTAGCTATAGAAAAACCACAAACAAAGTCCCCGTTTTGTTTGCTCTCTATGGACTATTTAAGATTACTAACTTCAGACTTAAATCCTCTTGTATATTACATTCATACACTAAGTCTGAAGGCACATAAGTAATCTAGGGTATTCTAGAAAATTTATAATATGCGAAAAATTAAACAAACACTTTGATAAATGAATAATGCATCATTTCATTTCAAAACATATAAAACCGTTTACATTACATGCAGCTCTAGGGCGGACATCCCAACAATCTCCCACTTGCACTAGAGAAAATGAGACATGTCACGTAATTCTAGACCATCTAGGTGACCTTCAAACACTTTAGCAGACAAGGTCTTTATAAATGGATCAGCCAGGTTTTCTGCGGATGCAATCTTGGTGACAGTAACGTCTCTTCTCTTCACTATCTCTCTGATGAGATGATATTTCCTCTCTATATGCTTTCCCCTATTATGGCTTCTTAGTTCTTTTGAATTCGCCACTGCACCACTATTATGGCCATAAAGTGTGAGTGGTCTATCTATATCTGGAACAACTTCCAGATCTCCCAAGAATTCACTGTGCCAGAATGTTTCCTTAGCTACTTCACAAGCTACTACATATTCAGCCTCCATAGTGGAGTCAGCAATGCAAGATTGCTTTATACTCCGCTATACTATAGCCCCACCACCTCAGGTAAACACTGATCCAGATGTTGATTTCCTAGAATCGACATCTGTCTGAAAATCAGAGTCTGTATATCCCATTAGGATCATATCATCACCGGAATATACAAGCATATAATCTCTCGTTCTCTTAATATACTTGAGAATGTGTTTCACAGCCACCCATTGATCCAATCGTGGGTTCAACTGAAACCACTAACTACTCCCATTGCAAAACAGATGTCCGGTCTCGTGTATAACATATCATACAGTAGACTACCAACTGCTGAGGCATATTGGATATGTCTCATTTCCTCAGCATCTTGAGGTGTCTTAATAGAGTGTTCTTTTGACAAATGAATTACATGCCGATAAGGCAGATTGCCTTTCTTGGAATTCTACATCCCAATTCGCACAATGATCTTGTCGATATAGGATGCCTGAGACTATGGGTGTTCACAGGTCAGGTCCGGTCGGGTCAGGTTTTTTAAAATTTTGTGAGACCCGATCAGGTCGGGTCATGTGAAAGTCGGGCCGCGGGTCGGGTCACGCGGAGGTGAAACCTGATCAGGTTCAGGTCGGGTCATCAGGTCGGTAAAAAGAAATAATTTTTTTAATGATTTAATTATTTTGAAATATAAATATTATTTATTTTATGTCCCGAAAATTATCATATATAAAAAATTTTAATATCACAAAGGTAATAAATAAATGAAATAATAGTAAAAAATTTAAGAAAATAATAAAATTTTTAGAAAAATAATAAAAATATTATAGGGTCGGGTTGGGTCGGGTTTTAGTATCAAACCCGTTGTCTAACCCGAAAATTTCGGGTCGAGTTGAAATTTTTTTTAACCCACGCGGGTCGGGTCGTGGGTTGACCCGACCCTATGAACACCCTACCTGAGACATAGCTAACAGTCGTTTCTTGCGATCCCAAAGTATCTGAATCCCAAGAACATAACTGGCCTCTCCCAAATCTTTCATTTGGAATTAGTTATCTAGCCAGGTTTTCACGTCCGATAATATATTTACATCATTCCCAATGAGTAAAATATCATCGACGTATAAAACAAGAAAACCCACATTCCCGTCAATGACCCGCTTGTAAACACAAGGCTCATCCATATTCTGCTCAAAATCATAAGACTTGATCGTGGTATCAAATCTTATATTCCAAGATCGAGATGCCTGCTTAAGTCCATAAATGGACATTTGCAGCTTGCAAACCTTTTGCCTTATGAACCCATCTGGTTGTACCATATAGATACTCTCATCAAGATTGCCATTCAAGAATGCAGTCTTAGCATCCATTTGACAAATTTCATTGTCATAATATGCGGCAATGTATAAAAGAGTGCAGATGGATTTGAGCATGACTACTGGCGAGAAAGTTTCCTCATAGTCAACTCCCTCTTTCTGGGTATAACCCTTGGCCACTAGCCTAGCCTTGAATGTCTATACCTTCCCATCTGCTCCCCTCTTCCTCTTGTAGATCCATTTGCAACCTATGAGTTTCACGCCATCAGGTTGGTCTATAAGTTTCCAGAATTAGTTGGAGTACATAGACTCCACTCTAGGTTCATGGCTTTGAGCCATTCCTCTTTATCAGAATCATCCATTATAATAAGTCAATGGATCATCTATACCATCGCTGGATGAGACAGCTTGTGCCTCTCCAACTCCAAGATAGCGATCAGGTTGTCGTACAACCCTCCCACTACATCAAGGTGTTAGATCATTCTGATGAGCTTGCATCTGACGCTCAGATGTCGAAGGTTTTATATATGTATCAACTATCATTAACGATGGTGTGCTGGTCGAACCAGCAAGTAACTCCTCGAGTAACACTTTACTTCGAGGTTTGAACTCCCTTATATAATCCTCCTCTAGAAACGTAGCATTTGTCGATACAAACACTTTGTTATCTTCAGGACTATAGAAAAATCCACCCCTAGTCTCCTTAGGATAGCCTACAAATAGGCACACCTGAGAACGTGGCTCCAACTTTGTAGTCTTATTCTTCAGTACATGTGCTGGACACCCCCATACGCGAAAATATCGTAAACTAGTTTTACGACCACTCCACAACTCTGAGGGAGTTTTAGGAACATACTTAGATGGAACTGCATTAAGGAAATGCATTGCAGTTTGCAACGCATATCCCCAGAACAAACTAGGTAGTGAGCTATAACTAAACATAGATCTCATCATGTCTAGTAGTGTTCGATTTCTCCTTTCTGCAACACCATTTTACTGTGGTGTTTCAGGCGCTGTGAACTGGGATACTATCCCATGCTCAACTAAGAATTCCTCGAAATCTCTGTCAATGTATTCTCCTCCACGATCTGATCGTATAGTCTTGATTGTTTTACCTAACTGGTTCTCAACCTCAGCACGATACTCTTTAAACTTTTCAAAAGTATCTGACTTGTGCTACATTAGGTAAACAAACCCATATCTGGAATAATCATCAATGAATGTGACGAATTATTCATAACCAATTCGGACTCTTACATTCATTGGTCCAGAAACATCAGAATGTATAAGCTCAAGTGGTTGACTGACTCTTATACCCTTTCCAGTAAAAGGTCTCTTGGTCATTTTTCCTTCTAAACATGATTCGCAGACTGGTAAAGATGCAAGCTTTAATTGGTTTAAGGCTCCGTTCTTTATCATTCTGTCTATCCAGTTAAGGCCGATATGACCAAGTCTAAGATGCCACAGACATGTGTCATCGTGAGAAATCTTTTACCATTTAGTTTTAGGTTTCGCAACCTTAAATATTTTAGCGTTGAGCAGTGACCTATGTGTTAATGGTCTTAACACATACAAGTTATTTTCTAAGTTTCCAGTGCATATGGTTAATCCATTTCTACCAATAATAACCAAATTGCTATTAAATGAAACTGAATAATCATCATCCAAAAGTTTAGAAACAGAAATGAAATTCCTACGAAAACCAGGAATGAATAACACATTGTTCAAACTTAAATAACTATTATCTGTAAAATTTAAACTGGAAACCCCCACTGCTCTTGCTGAAACAACATCCCATGTCCCAAGTAGAGATACCGAACCTCATCAGACTATCCTGGGTACAAAGGCCTCCCTGAATAGACATCCAAAGCAGAAAAGAATGGCGGGGGATAGCCTTCCGAAACCAAACAACTCGAGACCAATGCATCAATGGACCCTTTGTCCGCTGTAGGCACTGCATTTTTGCATGTAAGTCCCTATGATGAGTCTCATTTGGAGGCACTACCTTTTAATTCGTGGAAGTCGCGGGAAACGGACGACGGAAGGGGAAATTCAGAATAAGTATGTCATCAGATTCATTTCACAAGTTCACTATTTTCGTTCGTGCTGCGTTCGCGACCACGTTCGAACGTCAAGCAGATTGCGAGCGTTCGTGTAGCGTTCGAATCTGCGTTCGAACGGTGCCGGTATTTCTGGTTTTGCTGCTAGCCTCACACCCAAGCCCAATTAGCCCACCAAAGCCCATAAAACATATCCAAATTAATAAAACACATATTTAACACATGGTGAAATTAAATAAAATCTAAAAATCATATACCAAATTAAAATAAATATCAAATAAAATCATGCCTAATTAAAATCAATCAAGATTATTATATTCCTAACTAAACAAATATCATGCCTAAACAAAACAAATTAAATATATTAACTTCCTAATTAAACCAAATCTTGTCCCCCAATTAATCTTTTGTTTTCCTTGTAAGACACTAATTGATTCCTTCATTTTCAAACAAGAAGAAGCCCTAGCCTTTGTCTATAAAATCACACCCAATTCCAACCCTTGACACCTCCGAAGACATTGATACAAAACCACAGAAAAATTCTGCAAAGTATTGACCTCCTAGCTCATTCACACAAAAAGAAAACTCCTAGCATTCACACATAACAAAAGCTATAAGCAATAAAGAATTCTCTCCTCCTCTCTCACTCTCAATAACCGAAAATCACAAACCAAAGAACCCCATTTCCGTGACCAAAACACATCCTGAACAACCCGTTTACCTCACCAAAACAGCCCATTTACCTCATCGAAACAGTCCCCAAACCACACCATAACACCACCGAAAATCACACCCAAACAGCAGCCCAAATCACACCTAAACAGCATCCCAAATACACCAAGAACAGTAGCCTAAATACATCAAACACAGTGACCGAAAATCAGCAGTAAGAGAGCAGTAAAACAGTAGCGAAACGGAGGGAAAACGGTAGCTTGAGCAGCGAAACAGCGAGAGAAAACGTTGAACTAGTGAACCAGAGCAGTTGCAGAGCATCCACCATTCCGACGACCGTGTACGGTACTTCCGAGAGTCGACATAAAAAGGTTAGACCCGAGGGCACTTTTTTTATTTATTTTTTATTCATCTTTTAATTGTTTTAGTTATTTATTTCGTGAGAGAGTCGTTTATGGATGCATGTTGTGGTTTTGAATAAAATGGAAAATGTGTCGCCTCTTGTGGTATATAGGAGAAACCCGGACATAAATTTCATAGCCGATTCCGAATGGACAAAAGTATGATATGTACTCGGGATACAACTCCACGTACCACTTGAGTATACAGCACATATTTTATTTCATGTTATCTTGATTTGTTTATTATCGTTATTTAATTCTTGCATGTTATTTGTCTATGTAATAATGTGATGCACATGGGCTTAGTAAGTCGGATTAAAGGTCCTCCATTTCGAGAGGTTAAAATCCTTTACCACGATGCTTCACCGCGCCGGATGACGTATATTCGGTTGAATGTAAAATATGTTCAATCGGGTATACAAAGTCCGATGTTGTTGTATTTATTTTCTATATGCATTACGTCATTAGCGCATGGGCTTAGTAAGTTGGATTAAAGGTCCTCCGTTTCGAGGGGTTAAAATCCTTTACCACGATGCTTCGCCGCGCCGGATGACGTATATTCGGTTGAATGTAAGATGTGTTCAATCGGATATACAAAGTACGACATTGTTGTCTTTATTTCTATGTGCATTATGTTATTAGCGCATGGGCTTAGTAAGTTGGATTAAAGGTCCTCTATGTCGAGGGGTTAAAATCCTTTACCACGATGCTTTGCCGCGCCTTGTAGCCCGTTATTATTTATTAGGTGTCATCTATTCATCCGTTCACATATGTGTCATGTTGTTTACTGCATTTTGAGGGTCACTACTGTAACCCCGTTCGAACGTATTTCAGAACGCCGCACGAACGCATGTTTTCTGTCTCCGTTCGTTCGAACGCGTTTACGAACGCAACTCGAACGTGCATGCATTTTGCCTTATCATACATCAGGTCTCATTCCGTTCGAACGCATTTCCAAATGCCATACGAACGTGAGCATTCCGTTTCATTTCCGTTCGAACACGTTTACGAACGCTACTCAAATGCAAACCTTCTGTTTAACATTCGAACGCGGATACGAACGCCGCACGAACACCCACGGTAAACAGGCCATCTTTCATCACATGTCATGCATAATTGTTTCCTTCTTTGACCGAAACTAGGAATGATGGTAACTTGTATGACACATTTGTGTGTAATGATGGGAATGACTTTTACCAAATTTTTAGATTTGGTATATCATTGGATTTGAAATCAATTAACACAAGTCATTCACTCATTCTCACTCTCTCACTCACGATTTTAGAAACAAAATTACTCTCTCCATTTTCTTTCACTCTTTGACCAAAACTAGGAAGAAGAAGAATAATATTTTTGTTGCAAAAATTTTCTAAGTGCTAGCACACACAAATGATCATTCAAAGTGATAGGGAAACCAACCTTTGAGCTTGGAATCACCATTAAAGCTTGGAGCTTGGATTACATCCCCAAAGGAGGAGCTTGGCCGAAAGTTGGAGGAACAAATTTTGTGTTTGACGTATCCAATATCCGATCAAAGTAAGTTTAATTCCGCTATTCTTACTTTCGTATTCATATTATTTCATTGTTTTATATGATCTTGGGAATGCCTTAGAAACTTGCAGATTGGTCATCATCCACAAGATGTGCTCTCGGACTGATGTCCCATCCTTCATCCTAGCAGTCATCACTGATACCATGGCCTTATGACGTTGACGCTCCAAAAGCTGCCCGAACATGCCCTGCAATGACTCCATCATCTGAGATGCTGAAGCCATAGGTTCATGCTTTGCAGCAAGAACCTCAGACATCTCTGCTAGCAAGTAGCACAAGCTTTCTCATTAGCTGCGACCCATTTCTGGTAGGCATCGCGCACAGCTTGGCCAGCATTTCTGGCCAGCTCGGGAGGACACTTCTCTGTCAGGATAAACTTTAGGTCTTCGCTGAACAAGATAGCGTTCATGTTAATTTTTCACTTAAAATAATTTTCTCCCGTTAATTTATCATTTGAGAGTATGGAAATAATTGAAGAAACCATGGCTGAAAAATAAAATAAACATGCATTTAACATTCATTCATCGCATATTAAGATTATCAAACAAATTTTGGCATAAAATTAAACATGATGCATGAACCATGAATAACGAATTAGAAACCTAAGAGAGTTACTATGCCATGAAAATCTATCATCCCACAAATAAGTGACGTCGTAGGGTAGGTCAAGTATTTGCATGATAGATCGAGGCAATCTCAATTGATTAATATATGCGGGAATAACTCTTATTCCTATATTAACCAACTACCATTTGATTCGATCAAGGAATATAGATTAACAGTTAATCATTCATTTATGAGTGTGACCCGTCGTTTCGGGACCCTTGGACTAACTAGTGAAGTGCCGCCGTAAGGTAGGTCAGTTTACCAGATACATCTAGAATCCCTATCCTCTCGGAATCCAAACCTGATATTGACCCAAAATAGACACCATCCGTAGGGGGACGAAAGCAAAGCCGTCTCGAGGCGCCTTTTGAATCTCACGTTTTCGGACTAACAATGGAGATTGCGGGATATACTGTCATATATCCCTCTATCGCTCACTATTTTGAGTTTAAGGTTTCTATTTATAAAATATCTAATATTTTAATTTAACTAGTGTGAATAAATTTATGACGGCTAAATCATAACTCTTATTTACACTAGTATACTATTAGTGACCTAACTAATTTTAACTCTTAAAATTTGTATCACTAATTTCCATTAGTCTCTACTAATTGTATTACTCAATTAAACTAATTTAATTAAAGTGGTATTAGTGACGTATTATATTTTTACTTTTAAAATACTAGAACACTAATTGGTCTAAAATTTTAGAATCCTAAAATAGTCAAGATTTATATTAAACTATTTAATTAATCTTAGTGCGTTATAAAATCCAATGGTATGTGAAATTGTATCCCGAGTGCATACCACATTACCATCCATTCGGGTTCGGCTATGGAATTTATGTTCGGGTTTCCATCCTATATACCAATAGAATTTATTATGCACTTATTAAGCCCAATATATTAGAATTCAAATTTTAAACCATAAAACAAATTAATCCAATTAATTTTTTTTCTATGTATATCATATTCTAATTTAAACATTTTAAATTACATAAAATCACATTTCATGTCTATAATGATTATGCATCCAATGCATGTTATGGCATGTGAAATGCAAGAGTAGACACTCTAAGCTATATGACATGTTATTCAAACAATTCGAATTAAACATACATATAACAAAATTTTTTTTTGCATTGACTCTTATTTTTCCTATACCAATCTAATTAGTACAAAAATACCCAAGGCATCAATTAGTCTTCAAATCATGCTCCAAGGTGGTGTTGGCTCCTTTTGCGACTTCGGTGCTCCAATTTAAAACAATTGAAATTTTTACATTGGAAAATTAAAGTTACAACAATTGTAAAAATTGGCCTTATGGCCTTACATCCAAAATCAAAACCAACAATAAAATAAGAGCCGGAAAAATTTACGACCAGTGCAAAATCCATTCATCACATGAAAAACAATAATCATTCATCACATGAATATTTTCTTAATTTAAATCAAGGGTTTCCAAAACCCAATAATTGGAAATTACAACTTTAACCTTATTAAATTATATCAAATATAATTTAATTTAATTCATTTAATAATTATCATATAATTATTAAAACCATATATTAACTTTTAATATATAGTTCCAAGTGTGATAAATAATATTATTAATCATATTAATAATATTTATACATATGTGAGTATATAATTGGACTATCCAATTATACTAAATTCGCTATAGTATAATGAGCTAGCACGGGGACCAAATAGACCTACGGTTCCGAGCTCCAATAATCTCGAAATATTAATTAAGCTCTTAATTAAATATTCTGAATTATTAACTCCGGGTTATTCCACTAAAAACCTGAAGTTGCACTCTCGTTGCCGCATATGATATATTAAGCTGAACCAAGTCGGTGTCCATCGATATAGTCACTACATACGAATTGACCATTCATGAGTATCTCGTAATTAGAGACGGGTCATAATGTCCGTTATATCCCTCTAATTATTTATACCTTAAGTACCATTGATTCACTAATGAACGATTTATTCATAACCATTATGAATTTTAATCTTTCTATTCGTAATAAAAAGACTTGAGCGCTCAAACCGTTCAAGTACCGAATCAACTCTTAAGGAAGATACTCATCTACTTCTCGCAAGAAGGAGTGAACTCCATATCAATGTAAAACGTTCCCAGCTACACAACAGACCATGCCCCGAAAGTACGTAGCTATTGGTCGGGACTGCTACACCAACCTCACCTTTGTAAATCAAAAGACATAGCCTGCCATGCATGAGTTCATAGTACACTCATGATTAAGATCAATCCATATATGACCATCTAGTAGATAGAAATGACTTTCTTTGTTTAACAGATATTATAAGAATGTTATTTCCATCTTAGCCCAGTTCTATATGAACACATCATACAATGTGCCTCCATTCTCATGTCTCTACATGGACGATCTCAGATTAAGGTTGCCATACAAATATAAAATGGACCGCAGCTATAGATAAACCACAAACAAAGTAGCTGCTTTGTTTGCTCTCTATGGAATATTTAAGATTACTAACTTCAGACTTAAATCCTCTTGTATATGAAACTCATACACTAAGTCTGAAAGCACATAAGTAATCTAGGGTATTCTAGATAATTTATAATATGCGAAAATTAAACAAACACTTTGATAAATGAATAATGCATCATTTTATTTCAAAACATATGAAACCGTTTATATTACATGCAGCTCTAGGGCGTACATCCCAACACATTTTGCATAATATTCCATAATTTTTCTTTTACATGTCATCTTAATAAGTTTACATGCAACATAATTCAAGTTTTCATGTATTAAATCATTAAAAGACGTTTTTTTACCTAAAGTAAAAGCTAAATGTTATATGATAATAAATTTAGTTAGATTATCTTTCCATTGAGACTCATTATATTTAAATAATTCAGTAGAAGGAGAAGAACCTAGACCAGAAGTAGAATACCTTGTCATTTGTGTTTGTGTTGTATCAATCTCAAACTCAGTTTTATGAGTACTCCTCATAAAACCCGTCATAGTTCCATACCCACCTGTGTGTTTGTAAATTTTTCCACAATAATTGTAGACATCATTCTTCTCACTAGTGACATCATTCACGACCAGAGTGAAATATTTTATCAACATTTTAGAATATTGATTTCTCACTTGAATATGTGAAGTCGTTTCGCCGGTGGTATGTTGAGTGATATCTTCAGCCTCATGATTGTTAGTGTTGTGTGATGAGCTTGCCATTATAATGAAGAAATTGAGATAATAAGAGAATAAATTGATTGAATATATGATATTTGAGAGAGTTAGAGAGTGAGAACAATAAATGATTTTGTGGTTTTGAAAAATGAGTTAAAGGGTTATTTATAGTGTTTTTTGATTTTTTATGATGCCTAAAATGCCCACAAAATATAGTTGTTGAGAGTGGCAAATTAGACATTTTAAAATTTTATTATTGTTGAACCGTTAACCGTAACATAACGGCTAACGGTTAAATCGTTACAGTTCGAACCGGAACCGTAACTGTTCAGTTTGAACCAGTCCAACCGCCGGTTTGGGCGGTTGTAATTTTGCTTCAACCTTACCCGAACGGATGGGGTTTGCGGTCCGACTGGTCAACGATTCGGTTGGTGAACGATTGGTCAATGATTCGACTATGATTCGATTACGATTTGAAATCGCAACCGTGTGCATGTCAATTCTTCACCCTTTTTTATTTATATTCAATGTAAATGCAAAACAGCAACAAAAATGGAACTTAACAAAAGCAATCCAGTTGGAGGAGGTTGGAACAGTGTCTAAATTTAGCGAAACTAGATTTGTATGTCCGTGAAACTAGCTTAACGTTTTGACCAAAACAACTTTCAGAACTTAGACCACTGTCTTTAAAACACACGTGTAATGCACGTGCCACATGCTCTCACTCGTATTTACGCTTTTCCCTTGCTCGCAAGTCGCACCACTGCAATGCTCAAATTGATGATCCCCCAGGCCCCAGTAATTTTTGTAATAGAGACGAGTCTTTTTGCCATCTTTACTTTTTTTCCCACAAACAAGTGTCAAAGGCATTTACTTTTTTTTTTTTTTGTTCTTTTTTAATTTTTTGGTTTTTGGGGTGACATCATGATGATGATGAATGATCACGAAGATGGATGGTGACTCTGTAAAATAAAGCCGCGTTTACAGAAAAAGAAGAGTGAGATGGTCAGCACTCTCATCCGATGTTTCTTAGCAACACCATGCTAAAAATAGCAACAACAAACAGATCATGGCTTTGCTTTGCTGTTGAATTGTTATTTGAGATCCATTGTCATAATCAGAAGCTTTGACTTTTTGTTATGCCTTTGTGTTAAGTCTTATCTTTTCATTCCATCCCTTTACATTTCTTGCAGAACTTCTGGTAATAGATCCATTTCCTTTTTTATTTTTTTATTTTTTTTTATTTTTTTATTCATACCTATATATGTTATGTGTTTTGATATAGATTTTATTTATTGGGTTAACGTATCTGCTAGATTATTATAATTCTTATCTTGAAATATTATTCTTGATGATTCTTGACTTGGGGATTCTTTTAATTATGTGCTTTTCTTTTAAAGATGGCTAAAGTTACTACTTTTCATAGAAAAAAAAGGAAGCTTTATTATTGATCTGATATGGGATGCTTTGATTCTTTGTTTATTGTTTCTGCATATTTCTTTTGTCTGAACTCGATTTCTTGATTGTGATATTATGTCAGTGTAATTGATGAAATATCTACTAGTGAATGAGGAAAACGCCGTGAAGTAGGGAATTTCAATTGTTTCATGGGCAACACATGCCGTGGATCTTTCACAGGAAAACGCTTTCAGGGCCCCAATCAGCCCGAAGATCATTCCAATTCCAAGGGAAACACTAACTCTGATCTTTCCAAGTGTGATTCCTCACCACCTAGCTTGAAATCCCAGCAACTAGTTTCTCAAGAATTTGCCCAAGAAAATCCCAAGAAAGATAATTCTTTACCTCAAATTAGCCCATCTAAGAAAGATAACATCATGAGGCGCGGGACTGATAACCAGACTTATTATGTTTAGGTCACAAGACTGCTAACATACGTGATCTTTACACATTGGGTCGTAAGTTAGGCCAAGGTCAGTTTGGGACTACTTATTTATGCACTGAGATTGCCACTGGTATTGAGTATGCCTGCAAGTCAATATCGAAGAGGAAGTTGATTTCCAAGGAGGATGTCGAGGATGTTAGGAGGGAGATTCAGATAATGCACCATTTGGCGGGTCACAAGAATATTGTGACTATTAAGGGTGCTTATGAGGATTCGTTATATGTACATATCGTAATGGAGCTCTGTGCTGGCGGTGAGTTATTCGACAGGATCATCCAGAGGGGACATTACAGTGAGAGGAGGGCAGCTGAGTTGACAAGGATTATTGTGGTGTTGTTGAGGCTTGTCATTCACTTGGGGTTATGCACAGAGATCTAAAGCCCGAGAACTTCTTGTTGGTTAACAAGGATGATGATTTCTCCCTCAAAGCTATCGATTTTGGACTGTCAGTTTTCTTCAAGCCAGGTAAAGAATGACTGCTCTCCGCTATTTAATTATGCAGTTTTTCAAATGCTGAGACGTGTTAAGAACAGGGAAATTAACAGATTGGTTTAGTGATACATTTGTCTGATTATTTTTTCTCTTTTTATGGTAATCACTTGCTTTGCTTTTACTCATTTGATGTTGTGGATGCGTGTTTCAATTTGTTGGAATGCATGAATGACTGCCTTACTGGATTTGCCTTTTAGATGCACTTAAATGACTAAAATATAGCTAAGTGACACACTTGTATTTTTGCCTGGAAATTAGTGATAACACCTTTGGAGCAACTATCAACAAGTCAATATTAGCTGCACTTAGGCCGACGTACTCCCAAATTGCTTTTTTTTTGTATATTTATTTGATACTTTGTACTTTAGGTCAAATATTCACTGATGTGGTTGGAAGCCCATACTATGTCGCTCCTGAGGTACTCCTCAAGCATTATGGGCTTGAAGCAGATGTGTGGACAGCAGGTGTCATACTGTATATATTGCTTAGTGGAGTGCCACCATTTTGGGCAGGTATGCACCCTTGGTATGCTGCTATAAAACAGAATAAGCTTTTCACTCGGTATGTGATGTACTGAAGTGTTTTCTGTTTTGAGTTTAGAAACACAACAGGGAATATTTGATGCGGTGTTGAAGGGATTTATTGACTTCGAATCTGACCCTTGGCCTCTAATATCCGACAGTGCAAAAGACCTGATTCGGAAGATGTTATGCTCTCAACCATCAGAACGCCTGACTGCACATGAAGTTTTATGTATGTATAACCTTCTCTATGTTATTTTAATTGATCTCAAGCATAGTTGTTAAAAGCTCAAAGCGCACCGAGGCGCCACGGTCCTCTTGGGGACTAGGGGCAAGCAGTGTTATCAAAGGCGCGCCACGGGAGCGCCTCAGGCGCGCCTAGGTAGAGGCGTCGGCCATTGCGCCTAGATGGTGTCCAGGCGAGGCGACATGTATCAAGCGCGCGCCTAATGCCAAAAATCCTGGTTTTTGACCCGATTTCGTTGATTAAAGCTCACTTCTTCTTTTTTTACTTTTTTTGGTTTTTTTCCAACGGAGTTAAAAAAAAAAGAATAATAACAATAAATCTCATAATTTAACTTAATTTATTTACTTTTGACATGACTCTTAGATAATTTGCTGGGATAGTTAAAAATTATTAGAAAAATTTATATTTTGTAAAATACAAATGTTTGCCATAATAATTAATAATAGATCATACATTTATAATTATTGGGAACATAATTTTAACCAAAAGATTAAACTAGTCAATAAAAAAATTGTACATAAGACAATATAAGTAAATATTAATATCTTAGTTATTATAGCAACTTAATTATGAAAATAGTGATGGATATAAATTTAATTGAGTGCAATAATTTATAAATGTTTTGTCATAATTTGGTGAGTGTTATCAAAGGCGCGCCTGAGGTAGAGGCGCTAGCCATTGCGCCTAGAGGGTATCCAGGCGAGGCGACGTGCATCAGGCGCGCGCCTAGGCGATGAGGCGCGCGCCTGATGCCAGTGAGTGAGGCGCGCCTTAGGCGCATAATGCCAAAAATCTTGGTTTTTGACCCGATTTCATTGATTAAAGCTCATTTTTTATACTTTTTTTGGTTTTTTTCCAGCATAAAGAAAAAAAAAAGAATAATAACAATAAATCTCATAATTTAACTTAATTTATTTACTTTTGACATGACTCTTAGATAATTTGTTGGGATTGTTTAAAATTATAAGAAAAATTTATATTTTGTAAAATATAAATGTTTGCCATAATAATTAATAATAGATCATACATTTATAATTATTGGGAACATAATTTTAACCAACAGATTAAACTAGTCAATAATAAAATTGTACATAAGACAATATAAGTAAATATTAATATCTTAGTTATTATAGCAACTTAGTTATGAAGATAGTGATGTATATAAATTTAATTGAGTGCAATAATTTATAAATGTTTTGTCATAATTTGGTCAAAATATTAAAAAATACTCAAAACAAAATGATTAGAAGAATATACATGTTCCTCTTTCTAATTGAAAAATTATATATACAAATATGCGCCTCACATTCCTCAGGCGCGCGCCTAGGCTCCAGGACCTTTTGCGCCTCGGTGCGCCTTGCGCCTTTAATAATACTATTTGGTCAAAATATTAAAAAATACTGAAAACAAAATGATAGATGTTCCTCTTTTTAATTGAAAAATTATATATACAAATATGCGCCTCACATTTCTCAGGCGTGCGCCTAGGCTCCAGGACCTTTTGCGCCTCAGTGCGCCTTGCGCCTTTAATAACACTAGGGGTAAGGCACAAGTTAAGACGCATGTCTGATCGAAGTGGGGCACACGACGCGCCTCGCATTTTTTTATTGCTTTTATACTAATTTCTCAATTGGAATAATTCATATAAATTATATTTAATAAACGTACCCTATAAATTTCAACTCAACAAGTAAAATTAACAATCATGTTACAAGGGTTTTTATTATTTTAGGATTTAGTTTTTTTAATTAAAAAAAATTCAATGAGGCATACCTCCAACGCGCCACAGTGCCTCGCTGCGCATAAGCGCTCCTTTAATTATATTATCGACATTAAGGAGCTGCTCACCAAATTTTTTTCCCATGCTGGCTTAATACCTATATGATTGCTCAGTAATGGAAAAATTATTTGAAGAATGTAAAAGGAATTCAGTTAAATCATTTCAGCAGAAGTGATTGTTTTTTAAAGTCGTTTTTCCGTTTTATCCGGTAGCAATGAATATTGATTTTGTTACGTGCCTTGTCATCACTTCCAAACAAGTAATCTTTCTTATCAACTTGTAACATAATAAAGTTTATTTTCCACTTTAGTAATTAATAATTTAGTACTATTCTTTCCATATGATTTTGCCAGTTTAAGGAAATTGATAACTTGAATGATTCTATTGAATTTGGTATTTCCATATTTGTCAAGGAAGTTAGCTACCTTACTGCATTTTTTTCCTCTGCTCCTACTTGCTTCACTACGACAGAGAGATATGTTGGCTAGGCCATTGTTCAGCTCATGATCTACTATTAATATATCTTTAGGAAGAGATTTGCTACATTTATGAAATTTTGTGACAGTGAAAGTTTTAGCTTTTAATAGGAATCCGTTTTATTTGTCAATATGGCTGCCATCTTCTTCATTTGGTGGTTGTTTCTTTCAAACATATATATTGTTCATATTGAAATATAATTTTCATCATCATGTATTTAGGTCATCCTTGGATCTGTGAAAATGGAGTCGCTCCTGATAGGGCACTGGATCCAGCTGTACTTTCTCGTCTCAAACAATTCTCTGCAATGAATAAATTGAAGAAGATGGCTTTACGGGTAAGTGCAAGTGCAAGAATTTAATCTGTGCATGCTTATTGACACACCTAGTGCAGAATCATAATCTGTTTTGCAAATTCTGTGCAGAACCACAAGAACATTATCTCTTTTTGTCTCACTATTCTTTGAGATAACCTTTCCATCTGGAAAGCAGCTGGCAACTAATGTTGGCTTTTGGTCTCTTTCATGATCAGGTTATAGCTGAAAGCCTTTCTGAAGAGGAGATTGCTGGTTTAAGGGAAATGTTTAAGGCCATGGATACTGACAATAGTGGTGCAATTACATTTGATGAACTCAAAGCTGGTTTACGAAGATATGGCTCTACTTTGAAGGATACCGAGATACGTGATCTTATGGATGCAGTAAGACACACCCTCTTGAAAGTTTGTGCATGTGTGAGTTCTATGTGGTCGGTAAAGTTGGTTTACCCACGCATCCATGACCCCGGTCAGGATGACGTGGGGTTTCCCCGGTATTCCAAAAAAAAAATTTTTGGGGGGTGTATTTTGAACCAAAGGGGAAATACAATTTTTTAGGCTCATTGATTCTTTATTTGATTAGGAATTGGCAATACAACAACATATAGCAGTAAAGAATTTTCTTAAACTAGTAAAATTTTGTTGTTTTCCATTTCTCATGGCACAGTTAAGAAGCAGGGGATATGGTGGGTCTTTTTTATACAAAAATAACCTTATTACTCTTTAAATTGTCGCTCGATTCTCAAGAGATGACATTGACCCATATGTTATTGTGAATTTGTGATTATTCTGTTATCATGTTGTTTGATTATTATGTCCCCAAGGGGCGTGGCTTGGTGGTGAGGGTTCAGGATCTTATCTTGAGGTCCTGGGTTCGAATCCAGGGAGTGTGTTTCTTGTAAGAGCCTGGGACAACTGGGGGTTTTACCTGCTCCGCTTAAGCCAGGAAGGGGTGGTTTAGTGGCGGGGTTTCCGACGATTCCAAAAAAAAATGTTGTTTGATTATATTTTAACAGCTGAGAAATGCTGCTTGTTTTCAGGCTGACGTGGACAACAGTGGAACTATTGACTATGGGGAATTTATAGCTGCAACAGTTCACCTCAATAAATTAGAACGTGAGGAACATATTATTGCAGCATTCCAGTACTTTGATAAGGATGGAAGTGGTTATATCACAGTTGATGAGCTTCAGCAAGCTTGTGCTGAACATAACATGACAGATGTTTTACTTGAAGATATAATCAGAGAAGTTGATCAAGATAATGTAAGCTGTCTAAATTTGATCACCTGTTTTATCTTATTTTAGATAATAGTTGTCAAATTGTACATGGTGGTATGATAAATACACCAAGAAGACCAAGACTGGAGTGAATCGTAGGCATTAGCCGTGGTTGGCTAGTTTTTATCAAATTTGAGCAAACTTTCCATCTTATCAAATTATATTTGGTGGGTTGCTAGCTTTAGATCTAACTGATATAGCATCATTTTCCAATAAATCAAGGGTTTTTGTTCTCCCCTTATTTTATTAGTTTGTTGATAAAGCTTCGATTTTCTTCTGTGTATTGTCTCAGGATGGAAGAATAGACTACAGTGAATTTGTTGCCATGATGCAAAAAGGCAACATGGCATTTGGTAGAAGAACTATGCGAAACAGTTTGAATATGAGCATGAGAGATGCACCGGGTTCTCAATAGCTTTGAGTCGTACACATCATGTGCAGGTTTTTTTTTTTTTTTTTTTTTTTAATTTTTTAATTTTTGGATTCTCAATTAGAAGTTTTGTATACTTAATTGGATGATTTAGATTTTATCTGTATACTCGCGGTTGCTTCATTTTAGAAAAAAGGATTAGAGTCAAACGCACTAGCTTTTAAGTTGAAAAATCAAATGATTCAGGCTGCTGCTATTCTCATAAAACATCATCAAAAGACTCTAAGCAAGCCAAGATTATAATATTATGATTCTTGTTTTCACTGATGCATAGTTTTTAAAATTTGGTGAAAATGTCATAGCAGTGAATCAATTGGATTACCATAGCTAACAAGACTGTGCTCAGTACAAACCTAGAATTACAGATCTCTGTTCATTTTAGATATGTTTCTCAAACAATTATTTTCAGTAATGAAATTCCATAATCTGACGTGGCTCATTTGCAGGTTGTACAGCAAGCCAGAAGTGGATGATTGGTGACAATGCTACGAGGAAAGTTTTCGGTCCTTGTCAGTCGGAAACTTTCTTTGGTCACCGAAAAATATAGACGAGATGTTTTGCGCTTGATTTGTCCTCTAGATGTTAGTAAGTTGCTGTATGACAAACAAATATGCTAGCAAGTTGAACCAGAATGTGAAGTGGTCAAGCTATTTGAGTTATATTAAAGTTTGCGTTGTTTCCTTATCTGATGTTTTCTGTTAGTTGTTTGAGGATAAAGATTTGTGTCCTCACTCGAGCAAATAAAAACGGTTATTTGTATGAATTGTGAAAGCATTATAAATTGATGAAAATTAAGCATGGACGTGAAATTTCTAAAATTGTGCCTCTTTTATATATCAACTTCCATCTACCATAAAGTAAACGAGTTATTGTCAATTCAAGAAACTGGAAATTTAAATTTAACAGTAACCCAGATTTAACCAAGATTTGAAATTTGACTATATTAACCTAAATGTTGTAGTAAATGCAATTAATATTATCACATTGAAGTAACATGAGGAACGCCTCAAGGTTCGCATGGCCTTGCCAAGTCAAAGAAAATAGTTGGATCTTAACTGGAGTTCTAAAAGATGATGCTTCACAGACGTGTAAATGGTTAATCAATTTCGATAGTAGGAAATGAAAGCGGTATGTATGCAATCATTTGTACAAGATTAGATATTGCCATGTAATAGGCATTGGGAGTAGGTTTCTCTCTAATTCGGGGACAGAATGTTAGGAGGCAGTCAAGTGGATTACTAGGAACCTCAAGGGTACTTCAAAGATGTGCTTATGTTACGGGGAGCTGATCCAGTTCTTGAAAGCTATACAAATGAAGATATGGCCGGAGAAGAATATCTACTTCAAGTTTTCTCTACACTTTTGCAAGGGAGTTGTGTCATGACAGTCAAGGTATTAGAAGTGTGTTGCTTTATCCACAACAAAAGCTGAGTGCATTACTACCCATGATGTATATTGGTTGGATCATTAGTGAAAATGATGATAGCCTTCTGCACAACCCCTGTTGCAGGTCATTAGGCCGTGATTCAGACGGTAAGGGATTTGCTTGTGGTCAAAAAAGTCCTTTTTTTTTCCTGGAAATTTTGAATAATGGAGCTCATTATGCTTGAAACTTGAGATGGGGAATGAACAAATGGAGTAGGGTGCGCGAGGTTAAATGTAGTGTTCACAGCTCCTCACAACCTGTTTTATTCGTTTGTTTGGTGGATCATTCTATTCTTTCTATTTATCTCTTTTTTTATTCTCGAAAAGTGCTTTTGAGAAGTTGAATGTACTATGAGAAGAAAGGTAGTTGCTCTCTCTCTCTTTTGTTCAAATTTTTATTAATATTCTGCTGTGTACGCATATATATGACGGTTAAAATTCAATTATTTATAAATTCTTATGTAATAACTATCAAGCTCAACACAAAACTCAACTAAACACTTGATCAAAGTTATTGGATGCATTATCTTAGAGCTTCTAATACAACAAAAAAGGGGGCCCGGGATTTGGTGCTGACTTAAAAAAGAGTTGAGAACACAGGCACTGATCCTCAAATCATTATAATTGGATTAAAATTACAAGATTTGTAAATCCAGAACCGGACAGATTCTTAGCTAAAAATTCAACCGTCTCAACTAAAGTGATCAAAGTTATTGGATGCATTATCTTAGAGCTTCTAATACAACAAAAAAGGGGGCCGGGATTTGGTGCTGACTTGAAAAAGAGTTGAGAACACAGGCACTGATTCTCAAATCATTATAATTGGATTAAAATTACAAGATTTGTAAATCCAGAACCGGAACAGATTCTTAGCTAAAAATTCAACCGTCTGATGATTGGCATCTATATCACTTTGGCAAATCATTGTATCAAAAGAGTGTTGACATTTAATCTACCATTTCTTTGTTGAAGCAAAATATACCCATATGTACATAGCCAAAGTAACACGGTTCAGAAAATGACTTGGGAGTAAAATCAAATGTATGCTCAGGGAAATCATCAATTTCTGTTTGAATGCACTGCATACCTACATGTACTTATTGTTAGAGTGGATGCCCTAAAATCAGTTATGAATGTAATAGTTTAAGACATAATGTTTGTAATATAGCTTATTATTTATTAATAAAAGGTATTTGTTAACTACACATTATTACATCAATATTTTATGTGTATGTTATGAGATATTATATTAGATGAATATCGTTAATCCAAAAGACGTTTGCGATTATGAGAGTCAACGATATTTAATATGTCTCAAATTAAGTTCTTGGTAAAATGTGATTGTTATACAGGACAATATTATATCACTTAACCAATATTGTTGTGTGTCGCCTAGATTGACATATGATATTAATAGAATGGATGATGAGTCTCATATCATAAGAACACAGACAAAAGATGTTTCATTAGTAGAATGAAATATCGAACACGACCATAGAAACGTAAGATCACATGGTAATATTATCTAAAGTCATTGATCTTCGTAATAATATATTAGTGTCGTCATATCCTCTGACCTGAGATCATATGATGACTTGTGCGATAGTACTCTTGATTCACTAGTATATCCTCATTCGACTATCCACGTCATTTGAATAAATGCTAGATGGCCTTGAGCAATTGACGTACGAAGTCGCGTATGCTTCAAGATGGGATCCGATAGCTTTGATAATAAAATAGATGTTTCAAGGAAACTCAAAGTTGTGGATATAAGTCTTTGGCCAAAACAGTCGATATCTTAGAGATATAAAATCAACAAGATAAAGTTTAAAGATATGTCGAGTATAAGGATTTGACCTTACCATGATCCAGACTCGATAAGAAACATAAATATCGGAAAGAATGAGATGACATGGTCGAAGTGTATTCTAACAGATTCATATGTTTTCCCACTTCATTCATCGACTAGGGGCCATGGCTTGCTGCTAGCGATTACCCATGGTCTGTGGAATATCATAGAGATGAAATATTAAAGAGTTAATATTACTCCACTGCTACTCGATAATGAACCTAGAACGGTCGCACAATATAGTTCTCGTTTATATTACAAATTCGAGGATGTTTATTAAAACTTAATAAATGATTATTTTGGCGTTTCCTAATTGGATTAAGATATTCGAGATATTTCAGAAATATTAATTTGATTAATAAATTCGAAATATAAAATTAGATTTAATTATTTAAATAAATATTTGATTTTTATATTAACTAAATTAAATGTAATTTTAATTAATTGTTAATTAGAATTAAGTAAGTTAAATTAATTAAGTAATAGTTAATTAATTATTATGCCAAAATAATATTTAATCTATTGAGCTTTAATTTAGTGGGCTAGCACCCAAATTAATTAGAGTCCTAATTAAGATTAAATATGGAAATCTTTATTGAATTACGATTCCTAAATTTGATTAAGTATCCTAATTTATTTTGGAAAGAATCTTTGAGAGATCAAATTTGATTTGGAGAGATATTGAATTGACTTTATTATATTAGGATACAATTAAAACAAATCCTATACCTATATATATATATATATATATGTATGTATATATATATATGAGCTGCTCACGTTGAAATTGGAATTGAATGCTGTGGCATATAAAAACATATATATATATATATAAGCACAACGCATGTAATATATAAAAAACATGAAAATTGTTTTTGTTGTTGTTTGCGTGAAAGTTGTTTGCGTGAAGGGGTATTGATATATGCAAGTAAATTGTTGCTTGAGTCAGGATATACATATATATACATTGTGCTTTCCGATTTGATCTCTTTATTGGAATAGTTCCAATTCGTTTCTAAAGACTTTAAATATCATAGAAAAGAAAATGGTTTATTTTGTTCTTGTAGAAAAGATCAGATCCGATCCTAGTGAAAATTAGTTAGGATTTGATTATTCTTTATTTAAGTTTTGAATTAATTTATGTTTCCTATTTTAGTGGAGTTCCTAATTTAGAGAGATTTTATCCCAGATTTTTCTCCTAGAATTGTGGACTGGAATACCAGCCAATTTACTATAAATATTAGGTTGTAATTCATGATTATAAGATAATTTATTCAGAATTTCTTCATCTACATTCACATGGTATCAGTAGCCATACTCAAAACCCTAATTCTCTCATGACCAAATACGACATGAATACACAGTCCTCCTCCTTAGAAGTCAATTCTAGACCCGAGACAAACATCACAGAAAAATTATCTTCTCTTATCACCAATCACAAACTCAATGGCCATAATTTTCTTCAATGGTCACAATCAGTTTTCATGTACATCTGTGGCAAAGGGAAGGATGAATATCTTACAGGTGAAATTTCGATTCCAGCAACAACAGATTCTAAGTATCGAACTTGGAAAACAGAAAACCACATGGTTATGTCATGGTTAATAAATTCCATGACCACTGAAGTTGGAGAAAGTTTTCTGCTCTACAAGACAGCCAAGGAAATATGGACTGCACGTGAAACTTATTCAAGTTCAGAAAATACTTCTGAATTATTCGAAATTGAAACCAAACTTCATGACCTGCGACAAGGAGAATTGACGGTCACTCAATATTTCAACATCCTTACACGGTATTGGCAGCAACTTGACATGTTCGAGATCCACTCCTGTAAGTGCTCTAATGACTCTGTTTTATACAAGAAAATTGTTGAACAGAAGAGGACATTTAAATTTCTACTTGGTCTCAACAAAGAACTAACGAAATGAGAGGGCGAATTATGGGAATCAAGCCTCTTCCTAACATACGTGATGCTTTTTCTGAAGTTCGAAGAGAGGAAAGTAGAAAGAATTTGATGATGGCGACAATTCGAGTACTTCGACTGTTGAAGGCTCGACCTTGTACACACACAATTCCTCTCAGGATAATAAATCGAGGAAAGGAAGACCATGATGTGAACACTACAAGAAACCTGGTCATACTAAGGAGACATGCTGGAAAATACAAGGAAAACCCGCTGATTGGAAGCCAAATCGTACAAGAAATGATTGGGAGACTAGTGCGAATGCTGCTGCTACATCAGGAAACAATTCTGACACTAGTCCATTCACCAGGGAGCAGATTGAGGCACTGCAAAAATTACTTGGTCAGGTCTCCATTCCTTCTTTAGCAGCATCGACTACTGCTGAGCAACATACTAGTTTGTTAGCACACCAAAGTATTTTTTCTTCCACTTATATTGCACAAACTAGGAAATCCAGACCATGGATAGTCGACTCTGGTGCATCAGATCACATGACATTGGACATTGCTGGTTTCCAAAGCTATAGCTCATGCTCAAATCATTCTTCAATCCGAATAGCTGATGGTTCCCACTCAACCGTGGCAGGAACTGGAACAATTAAATTAACAAAAGATCTTCATCTCTCTTCTGTTCTTTATGTTCCGAAATTAGATTGCAATTTGCTTTCCATTAGCAAACTTACTCGTGACTTGAATTGTGTGATAAAATTTTATTCAACCTTTTATGAATTTCAGGCAGTGGATTCGGGGAAGGTGATTGGCAGTGCTGAGCTTCGTGGTGGCCTCTATTTTCTCAGAGAAAGTAATCCTTTAAGTCGACAAGTTCCTCCTTTAAATTGTGTCTCTGAGTCTGTTTTCAATTTTGCTCATGTCATTTCCAGTCATATTTCAAATTCTATGTCAGTTGAGAGTCAAGTAATGTTATGGCATTTTCGTCTTGGTCATCCAAATTTTGTGTATCTTGAGAAATTGTTTCCGCATTTATTCATCAATAAAAAGTCCAATTTTTATTAGTGTGAAATTGTCAACTTGCAAAACATACTAGACATGTGTATCCTAACCTACCATATAAACCTTCACACATTTTTTCCATGATTTATAGTGACATTTGGGGACCCTCACGAGTAAAAAATATATCTGGGGCTCGCTGGTTTGTATCATTCATAGATGATCATACTAGAACAACTTGGACCTTCCTCATGAAGGAAAAATCTGAAATAGCAGCCATTTTCAAATCCTTTCATTCTATGATCATTACTCAATTTGGCAGGAAAATTCAGGTTCATAAAACTGATAAATGGTAAAAAATATTTCAACTCTGTTCTTGGTCCATTTCTTTCCGACCAAGGTATCATTCATGTGAGTTCTTGTGTTGATACCCCTCAACAAAACGGGGTGGCTGAGAGGAAAACAGACACTTGATTGAGGTAGCCCGATCCATCATATTTTCTAATCATGTTCCAAAATATTTTTGGGGTTGTAGGCATTGCATTTTTGCATGTGAAACCCGATGATGAGTCTCATTTGGAGGCACTACCTTTTAAGTCACGGAAGCCGCGGGAAACGGACGTCGGAAGGGAAAAGATGGAAATCAGTACTTTGTCAAATTTTACTCGCTTGTTTAGCTTCGGGCTCGCTGGTGGACCTCCGTTTTAAAGCACATTTAGCCTAAAAAAAATCCGCAAACCACTTAACCTCGGCCCAAAACCCCCCGCAAACCCCTTGGCCTTGACCTAAAACCCTACGCAAGCCCACACACCTTGTCCACACAAACCAAACCCACCAACCAAAGGCCCACACGCCCCAACCAAGGCCCACACGCCCATTCACCCTAATACACAACCAAATTAAATTAAATATTAATTAAATAATGTAATAGAATTAAATAAAATAATTAAACCATTTACCAATTAAATAAATCATAAAATATAATCATGCCTAATTTAGATAAATCAAATATATTAACTTCCTAACTAAACAAAATCATATACTAATTAAAAAGATGTCATGCCTAATTAAATCACTCATAACCAATTTAAAGATATTGACTTCCTAATCTAACAAATTGTATTCCTAAACCAAGCCAATCAAATATTCAACCTTCCTAATCTAAGCCAATCTTGTCTCCATCAAATCCATTGCCTTCCTTGTCTAACACCATATCATATCCTCTCTTTAATGCCAAAATCCCTTTCTTGTGAGACAAGGAGAAGCCATAGCCTTTGTCTATATAAACAACCAAAAACCAAAGCCAACCCCCTCTCCAATCTCTCACAACTCAAGGCTAACACAAACAATAATAAACCCTAGAACACCCTCCCTTTGCTCATATTTCCTCTCGGCAATAAGTACCCACACTCTCTCACCAAACAAACCTACGCTGACCAGCAAGCTCAAGCCTTCAACACAGCCCATCACACTACAAAACCGCACTCACGCACCTAGCCACCTGCCCACTCATCCCTCATGCTATAGCCACTCAACACGTCCCCTCACACTGCTGCACACTCCACCGACTCTCACACATAGGAGCCCTTCACGTAGCTTCCCACATGTCCCTAAAATCAGCCTCACGCCACACGTAGTAATAGCCCTTCAACATATCACGCCAACTCTCACTAATCAACACTCACAGCCCTTAACAACAAACCTTACACGCCTCAAAACCTTCTCCCTCTCGCAACCCTGCACCACGCCCTCAGCCAAATAATAAATAACCAGTAACCCCTCGGCACTTCAGGCTCCAGAAACACACACTCAGCCTCACACCAATCTGCACTGCCAGTGAACTGCCGCGCAAGTAGCCCCCGAAATTGTCCAGAAAACACCCAAAAACTGTCCAGAAACTGTCCCAAAACTGTACCCCAAAACTGTCATGGATATTGAGGAAGAAGAGGCTGAAAACAGAAATTTTTATGGCCAGAATAGAAGAACTTTTGGGGGGCCCTCTGAGACCAAGCCCGCTACTGCCGAGGTCGCTACCGTCAAGAACAGGCGATTCTCCAATCTGGTAGACCTTGTCAAATGTATTTGAAAAACTGAAATGCAAGGACTTCTAAAACCTTTGGAACCTAGGCCATTTCCGAACCCTGTGCCACCATACCTCAACCTAAACCAGTATTGTCACTTCCATCAAGAAAAAGGCATGACACCGACAACTGTACCCGACTTAGGCATGAGGTCCAGAACCTCATTGACTGCCATAAAATACCCAATCCAGAAAAAGAACAACCCAACACACACATGAACCCTCAACCATAAAGCCACTCAACCACTCAGGCTTCTTGCATTGAGATAAAGGAATTACAGTGAAGAACCACAGGCCAAAGAAGAAGGCAATGCTCCGAATGATAAAGTTATTCCTCCTAGTTTATTTGATCCTGCATTTTTAAAAGACATTGATTTTGTCTATTTGTTCGAACCATTTTCTTAAATGATAATAAGACGTTCATTTCGCTGAATCTCTTCTGCAATATGAGTATATTTGAGAAAAGCATTCAACTTGGGTACTATGAAATTCAGTGATGTTTAGAACACGGGGAATCCTCGAATAAGCAAGCAGAAAAGATAAGATGGCCATTCAGAAATTGGGAAATGGGGGGGCAGTGAGAATATCAGACTTGGAAGGGAATTAGTTCACCAAGCCGATGAACGTAGATAGATTGAAGCAGTGGCTTGCCTGAGGAAAGGAAGACTGAGTAGTCACCAAGAGAATTGGCAGAAGACCTAACCCGACGGGATATGAACATTCATGCATGCATACACGTAACACATTTTGCATCCTTTTGTGTTTGTTTTGTTTTGTGTTCACAGGTTTAAAAGAATAAAAAAGAAAGCGACAAAGAACAAGCTAATCAGAAACGATAAAAAGCACAGTATCAGATTCAGGTAATGATCCCAGGGTTGAGGCCCATTTGAGTTTGAGTTTTGGGTATGGCACTCTGGGGTGAGGCCCACATTTGCATCAACATCAGTCTTGCCGGATATGGCAATCTGGGGGGCGAGGCCCACGTCATTATTAGTAGCTTGGGGACGAGTCCCAGGGTTGAGGCCCAAATCAGTATCAGTTTGGGGGCGAGGCCCACATCAGTATCAGTCTAGGGGCAAGGCCCATATCAGTATCAGTCTGGGGGCGAGGCCCATATCAGTATCAGTTTAGGGCGAGACCCATATCAGTATCAGTCTGGGGACGAGGCCCACATCAGTATCAGTCTGGGGGCGAGGCCCACGTCAGTATCAGTTTTGGGGCGAGGCCCACTTCAGTATGAGGTCGAAGAACCACTACCGGTAACAGTTCGGGAATAAAGCCCACAGTCATCTCAAATAAAGGAATAAAGCCCACATTCAGTGCAGTTCGGGGGCAAGGCCAATATCAGTATCAGTCTGGGGGCGAGGCCAATATCAGTATCAGTTTAGGGCGAGACCTATATCAGTATCAGTCTGGGGACGAGGCCCACATCAGTATCAGTCTGGGGGCGAGGCCCACGTCAGTTTGAGGTCGAAGAACCACTACATCGGTACAGTTCGGGAATAAAGCCCACAGTCATCTCTGATAAGGGAATAAAGCCCACATTCAGTGCAATTCAGGAACAAAGCCCACATTCAGCTCAGATCAGGGAATAAAGCCCACATTCAGTGCAATTCAGGAACAAAGCCCACAGTCAGCTCAGATCGGGGATAAAGCCCACATTCAGTACAATTCAGGAACAAAGCCCACAGTCAGCTCAGTTCGGGGATGAAGCCCACATTCAGTACAGTTCGGGAACAAGGCCCAGAGAATAAAGCCTTCAATCAGTACAGTTCGGGAACCAGGCCTACAGTCAACATAATTCGGGAATACAGCCCAGAGGAATAAAGCTCTCTCTCAGCACAGTTCGGGAATATAGCCCATGAGAATAAAGCTCTCTCTCAGTTCGGGAATACAGCCCAAGGGAATAAAGCCATCTCTCAACACAGTTTGGAAAAAGCCTAGAGGAATAAAGCCCACTTTCAACAAAATTAGGGAACAAGGCCCAAAGGAATAAAGCTCTATCTTAACACAGCTCAGGAATAAGGCCCAGGGGAATAAAGCCATATCTCTACACAGTTCGGGAACAAAGCCTAAAAGAATAAAGCCCACTTACGAAACAGTTCTGGAATACAGCCTAGGAGAAGGAAGCTCTCACTCAACGCAGCTCGGGAATAAAGCCCAAAGGTCAAAGCATCTCAGGATAACAAGTAAGTTAAGCAACAGCTGGCGAGCCAGGTAAGTAGAAATACATTGCATAACTTTGATAGGATTGTTTAAAGTCACACACTTCACAAGTCCCATCAAATTGGGGGCGACTGTAGGCATTGCATTTTTGCATGTGAAACCCGATGATGAGTCTCATTTGGAGGCACTACCTTTTAAGTCACGAAAGCTGCGAGAAACAGACGTCGGAAGGGAAAAGATGGAAATCTGTACTTTGTCGAATTTTACTCGCTTGTTTAGCTTCGGGCTCGCTAGTGGACCTTCGTTTTAAAGCACATTTAGCCTAAAAAAATCTGCAAACCACGCAAACCCCTTGGCCTTGACCTAAAACCCTCGCAAGCCCACACACCTTGTCCACACAAACCAAACCCACCAACCAAAGGCCCACACGCCCCAACCAAGGCTCACACGCCCATTCACCCTAATACACACCCAAATTAAATTAAATATTAATTAAATAATGTAATTGAATTAAATAAAATAATTAAACTATTTACCAATTAAATAAATCATAAAATATAATCATGCCTAATTTAGATAAATCAAATATATTAACTTTCTAACTAAACAAAATCATGTACTAAATTAAAAAGATGTCATGCCTAATTAAATCACTCATAACCAATTTAAAGATATTGACTTCCTAATCTAACAAATTGTATTCCTAAACCAAGCCAATCAATTATTCAACCTTCCTAATCTAAGCCAATCTTGTCTCCATCAAATCCCTTGCTTTCCTCGACTAACACCATATCATATCCTGTCTTTAATGCCAAAATATCTTTCTTATGAGACAAGAAGAAGCCATAGCCTTTATCTATATAAACAACCCAAAACCAAAGCCAACCCCCTCTCCAATCTCTCACAACTCACGGCTAACACAAACAATAATAAACCATAGAACACAGCAGCTCCCTCCCTTTGCTCATATTTCCTCTCGGAAATAGTACCAACCCTCTCTCACCAAACAGACCTACGCTGACCAGCAAGCTCAAGCCTTCAACACAGCCCATCACACTGCAAAACCCCACTCACGCACCTAGCCACCTGCCCACTCATCCCTCATGCTATAGCCACTCAACACATCCCCTCACACTGCCGCACACTCCACCGACTCTCACACATAGGAGCCCTTCACGTAGCTTCCCACATGTCCCTAAAATCAGCCTTACGCCACACGTAGTAATAGCCCTTCAACATATCACGCCAACTCTCCCTAATCAACACTCACAGCCCTTAACAACAAACCTTACACGCCTCAAAACCTGCTCCCTCTCGCAACCTTGCACCACGCCCTCAGCCAAATAATAAATAACCAGTAACCCCTCGGCACTTCAGGCTCCAGAAACACACACTCAGCCTCACACCAATCTGCACTACCAGTGAACTGCTGCGCAAGTAGGCCCCGAAATTGTCCAGAAAACACCCAAAAACTGTCCAGAAACTGTCCCAAAACTGTACCTAAAAACAGTCCAGAAACCGCCCCAAACAGTGACGAAAATTGCCCCCGAACAGCCCTCCAAAATCGCCAAAACAGTCCCCGAATACACCAAAACTGTGACCAACAATACAGCAGCGAAATCGCGAGGAAATAACAGCAAAACGGAGTCAAAATAGTAGCTTGAGCAGCGAAACAGCGAGGTAAAATGCAAACCAGTGAACCAGAAAAGTTGCGGTGTGATAGCCCTTCCGACGGCCGTGAAACGCGAGTTCGAAAGTCGACATAAAAGGTTAGACCTGAGGGTATTTTCCACATTCATTTTCTGTTTTATTTTCATTATTTATTGAGTATTGTTAGCATGATTGTTATGTTAAAATGCATGTTGTGGCCCTTGAGTAGATAAATATGCATGGATTACGAAATATTGTATGTTGTGGCTTTGGAATAAAATGAAAGATGTGTCAACTCTCGCGGTATATCGGATGGAAACCCGGACATAAATTTCATAGCCGATTCCGAATGGACGGTAGTATGATCTGTACTCGGGATATAATTCTAAGTACCTCTTGAGTAAATGACACCTTCTTTTGTTTTATATTGCTTTGATTTATTTATTATTCGTCATTTAAATTCCACATGTTACTTGTTTATGTAATTATGTGATCGAGCGCATGGGCTTAGTAAGTTGGATTAAAGGTCCCCTATTTGGAGGGGTTAAAATCCTTTACCACGATGCTTTGCCGCGCCGGTTGATGTGTTTTCGGTTGGATGTAAGATATGTCCAATCGGGCATACTAAGTTTGATATTATTGTCTTTATTCTTTGTATGCATGATGCGATCGAGCGCATTGGCTTAGTAAGTCGGATTATAGGTCCCCTATTTGGAGGGGTTAAAATCCTTTATCACGATGCTTTGCCACGCCGGTTGATGTATATTCGTTTGAATGTAAGATGTGTTCAATCGGGTATACGAAGTTTCATATAGTTATCATTGTCTTTGTACGCATTGTAATGAAAGGTGCATGGGCTTATTGTGTTGGATTAAAAGGTTCTCCATCTGGGGGAAGAAAAGCCTAAGAGGCGGCTACCTTTACCACGATATTTGCCGTGTCTTTCATCTATTGATTGCATCATTTACCTTAATCTTGGCTTAACGTAGTATAATTCATATATCCATGTTATGATAGCATTTGAGTATTATTTCTTGTAGTATATCGGATGGAAACCCAGACATAAATTCCGTAGCCGATTCCGAATGGACGGTAATGCGGTCTGTACTTGGGATACAATTCCACGTACCACTTGGAAAAGTACTCACATGTGTGTTTGTGTCCATATTAGTTATCTTCTTTTGCACCACGTCATAGCATGCTTACTTTAATGCCTAATTGCATCCTTAAGTGTCTTTTGGCATTAGTTGACTCTTTTATTTGTGCATGGACATGTAATGGCTATTTGTTTATGATATGTCTATGAAATCACATGTTCGCCATTATTTGATTCGCCTTTATGTGCTTGTGTGGTTAGTGTGTGCTTGTGTTTCCATGAATACAATATGCCAATGAAGTTGTATGTTCGTTGCTACTTTGATGTACTTTCAAGCATGCAATTTTAGATGTGAAATATATGCAAATTTAGGTGTAAGTTTTATTTTTGTGCATATGAATTAGAAGCATGATACTCTTGGAAATAAGTGTTACTTAAGCTTGATTAAATTATTACACAAATCCTTTCATTACAAGCGACATAAGTAAGGGACCATTCTGAACCCAACGGTTTGAGGTCTTCCCTTGTGAGGGGTGAGTGCGGCCTTAAATCTCATTTTCCCGGTTCATACCGGGTGGCGACTCCATTATTCTCCGGTTTAGTCCCCCGTGGCTACTCCATACTCCCGACCGGGCCGCGAGCCTGAGACAGCATGCATCATCCAGTTCCTTTGTCCCACAGTCTGGCAGCTCCACTGGGGATAGAGAATCGGCCCTGAAATAATGTCTTGTAATATTATGATTTGTGCTTTAATTAACCGTGTTTACTGTGGGTTGAAAGAGGTTTAATCAAGGTCACTTTTTTAAGACTAGGTAATGGTTTGGTGTCTTCCTTCACTCACTACCTTTCTAGAAGGAAAAGCTGTGAAGGCACCTGGATAATCATGTACTTGTAGCTTAGTGTGATGGAATAAAATGGAGGACTCGTTATTTATTCATGTCACCAAGCGATAAGAGCCTAAGAGGCTTGGGTACTTAAGAGAGCCTCTCTCCACCCTCCCTCTGGGGAATCTACAACGGGAAATCCATTTGACAGTCAGTCACACACCATAGCTCATTGGCACGTACCTTAGTGTATAAAAAAGGGTGCGCTCACTTGGTCGCTCGAACCCTTGATTGGGGAGACCTAGTTATGGGCCATCCTTCACCGATGAGAGCCTTTGTCTACACTCTTACGAACCCACCCATAGACCGGGGTTGTATGGTTAAAGTAACAATTATTTCCTTGAGTATGTGCTTGTAGACCATCCTCATTTGGATGCAGTTGGACTATCGTCAGAAATGCGAACTTGCTGGGCCATTTAACTGGGGTGAGTTCGTACCTTATGACCATTAGGCCCAAAGCTTCTGAAATGTTGATGGGCCATTCTGTAGAAATCATTGTTTTATGTTTGTATTATCTTTCTTTTATGCTTATGTTTGGGAACATCGTCGTTTGGATCCATTTGGACCATTTGTCATGGATGTGGGCTTGTTGGGCCATTTAAACTGGGCAAGAATGTATCTTATGACGATTGGGCCAAAGGCTTCTAAATATTGATGGGCTATTTTGTGCTTATGTTTAGGAACATTATCATTTGGATACTGTTGGACTTCTTGCCATGAGATTTGAACTTTTTGGGCCATTTAAACTGGGACGAGTTCACTCCTATGACAGTTAGCCCAAAATCTTCTAAAATGATGATGGGCCAATTTGTATGAAAATTTTAATAAATTGATATATTCATTGTATCACATGCGTCTCATTCATTTCATGCATACACGCATCATGCTAACCCCTTGTGTTCTAAAAAGCCATCATAGATTCCCGTTGGGTTGGGAAGAGTGAAGACTCACTAAAAGACCGGTAAAAAAATATGAGTACATCCGATAACGAGGTATCTCAGATAGATCAGTTAGAAAATGGTTTCGCCAAGATTACCGAACAATTGCAAGCCTTGACTACTGCAATGGCGAGTATGGTTGTGCCCCGTGCTGGGGGAAATTATGAGAAAGTGAGGCGCGAGGAGCCTCCGAATGGTTTGGGGGATGATATCCCCACTTTTGATGACGACATGGCAGAGTATGCGACAGGCAAAATGATTGGGTCTCAGGCAGAATTTCAGAAGCTTCGGAATCAGGTTGAGTCAGTTACCCGCAAAATGAGGGGTAAACATGAAGAGTTGTTAGATTATGAGGCAATGAACTTCGGAGAACAGCTGCCAGCTCAGTTTAAAATGCCCGACATGGCCAAGTTTAATGGGAATGGAGACCCGAGAGTCCATCTGCAGCAATATGTCTCAGTCATGAGTTCAGTAGGCCTATCACACCCGCCAAGTCCAAAAGATGTTTGGGATGTCACTCGAGGGGGCACCTGTGGTTTGGTATCATAGCCTTGAGAAGAGGTTAAGGAAGATTGGAGGGAACTAGCTGATGCTTTTCGGAAGCAGTATGTTACAGACTTAGAGATTGACTTGTCACTCTCGTGATTTGGAGAACACTAAGCAGAAGCCAGAGGAAAGTTTCAAAGAGTATGTGGAACGCTGGAGAAGCCAGCTTTTGAAAATGCAGACTCGGCCCTCAGAGAAGGACCAAATCAAAATGATCATCATTGGCACCAAGCCCTCTATTTATAGTAAGCTGAGGAGGATGACTTCGATGATTTCTGATTTTCGAAAGTTGAGGGAAACTGTCATGGATATTGAGGAAGAAGAGGCTGAAAACAGAAAGTTTTATGGCCAGAATAGAAGAACTTTTGGGGGGCCTTCTGAGACCAAGCCCGCTACTACCGAGGTCGCTACCGTCAAGAACAGGCGATTCTCCAATCTTGGTAGACCTTTGTCAAATGTATTTGAAAAGCTGAAAATGCAAGGACTTCTAAAACCTTTGGAACCTAGGCCATTTCCGAACCCTGTGCCACCATACCTCAACCTAAACCAGTATTGTCACTTCCATCAAGAAAAAGGCCATGACACCGACAACTGTACCCACCTTAGGCATGAGGTCCAGAACCTCATTGACTCCCATAAAATACCCAATCCAGAAAAGAACAACCCCACACACACATGAACCCTCAACCATAAAGCCACTCAACCACTCAGGCTTCTTGCATTGAGATAAAGGAATTACAGTGAAGAACCATCGCCAAGAAGAAGAAGAAGGCAATGCTCCGAATGATGAAGTTATTCCTCCTAGTTTATTTGATCCTGCATTTTTAAAAGACATTGATTTTGTCTATTTGTTCGAACCATTTTCTTAAATGATAATAATGACGTTCATTTCGCTGAATCTCTTCTGCAATATGAGTATATTGAGAGAAAAGCATTCAACTTGGGTACTATGAAATTCAGTGATGTTTAGAACACGGGGAATCCTCGAATAAGCAAGCAGAAAAGATAATATGGCCATTCAGAAATTGGGAAATGGGGGGGCAGTGAGAATATCAGACTTGGAAGGGAATTAGTTCACCAAGCCGATGAACGTAGACAGATTGAAGCAGTGGCTTGCCTGAGGAAAGGAAGACTGAGTAGTCACCAAGAGAATTGGCAGAAGACCTAACCCGACGAGATATGAACATTCATGCATGCATACACGTAACACATTTTGCATCATTTTGTGTTTGTTTTGTTTTGTGTTCACAGGTTTTAAAGAATAAAAAAGAAAGCGGCAAAGAACAAGCTAATCAGAAACGATAAAAAGCACAGTATCAGATTCAAGTAATGATCCCAGGGTTGAGGCCCATTTGAGTTTGAGTTTTGGGTATGGCACTCTGGGGGCGAGGCCCACATTAGCATCAACATCAGTCTTGCCGGATATGGCAATCTGGGGGGCGAGGCCCACGTCATAATCAGTAGCTTGGGGACGAGTCCCAGGGTTGAGGCCCATATCAGTATCAGTTTGGGGGCGAGACCCACGTCAGTATCAGTCTGGGGGCAAGGCCCATATCAGTATCAGTCTAGGGGCGAGGCCCATATCAGTATCAGTTTAGGGCGAGACCCATATCAGTATCAGTCTGGGGACGAGGCCCACATCAGTATCAGTCTGGGGGCGAGGCCCACGTCAGTATCAGTTTTGGGCGAGGCCCACGACAGTTTGAGGTCAAAGAACCACTACATCGGTAATAGTTCGGGAATAAAGCCCACAGTCATCTCAAATAAGGGAATAAAGCCCACATTCAGTGCAGTTCGGGGGCAAGGCCAATATCAGTATCAGTCTGGGGGCAAGGCCCATATCAGTATCAGTTTAGGGCGAGACCCATATCAGTATCAGTCTGGGGACGAGGCCCACATCAGTATCAGTCTGGGGGCGAGGCCCACGTTAGTTTGAGGTCGAAGAACCACTACATCGGTAACAGTTCGGGAATAAAGCCCACAGTCATCTCTGATAAGGGAATAAAGCCCACATTCAGTGCAATTCAGGAACAAAGCCCACAGTCAGCTCAGATCAGGGAATAAAGCCCACATTCAGTGCAATTCAGGAACAAAGCCCACAGTCAGCTCAGATCGGGGATAAAGCCCACATTCAGTACAATTCAGGAACAAAGCCCACAGTCAGCTCAGTTCGGGGATGAAGCCCACATTCAGTACAGTTCGGGAACAAGGCCCAGGGAATAAAGCCTTCAATCAGTACAGTTCGGGAACCAGGCCCACAGTCAACATAATTCGGGAATACAGCCCAGAGGAATAAAGCTCTCTCTCAGCACAGTTCGGGAATATAGCCCATGAGAATAAAGCTCTCTCTCAGTTCGGGAATACAGCCCAGGGGAATAAAGCCATCTCTCAACACAGTTTGGAAAAAAGCCTAGAGGAATAAAGCCCACCTTCAATACAGCTCGGGAAAAAGGCCCAGGGGAATAAAGCCATCTCTCAACACAGTTTGGAAAAAAGCCTAGAGGAATAAAGCCCATTTCAACAAAGTTCGGGAACAATGCCCAAGGAATAAAGCTCTATCTTAACACAACTCAGGAATAAGGCCCAGGGGAATAAAGCCATATCTCTACACAGTTCGGGAACAAAGCCTAGAAGAATAAAGCCCACTTACGAAACAGTTCGGGAATACAGCCGAGGAGAAGGAAGCTCTCTCTCAACGCAGCTCGGGAATAAAGCCCAAAGGTCAAAGCATCTCAGGATAACAAGTAAGTTAAGCAACAGCTGGCGAGCCAGGTAAGTAGAAATGCATTGCATAACTTTGATAGGATTGTTCAAAGTCACACACTGCACAAGTCCCATCAAAGTGGGGGCGACTGTAGGCATTGCATTTTTGCATGTGAAACCCGATGATGAGTCTCATTTGGAGGCACTACCTTTTAAGTCACGGAAGCCGCGGGAAACGGACGTCGGAAGGGAAAATATGGAAATCAGTACTTTGTCTAATTTTACTCGCTTGTTTAGCTTCGGGCTCGCTGATGGACCTCCGTTTTAAAGCACATTTAGCCTAAAAAAAATCCGCAAACCACGCAACCCCTTGGCCTTGACCTAAAACCCCCGCAAGCCCACACACCTTGTCCACACAAACCAAACCCACCAACCAAAGGCCCACACGCCCCAACCAAGGCCACAACACGCCCAAATTAAATTAAATATTAATTAAATAATGTAATTGAATTAAATAAAATAATTAAACTATTTACCAATTAAATAAATCATAAAATATAATCATGCCTAATTTAGATAAATCAAATATATTAACTTCCTAACTAAACAAAATCATGTACTAAATTAAAAAGATGTCATGCCTAATTAAATCACTCATAACCAATTAAAGATATTGACTTCCTAATCTAACAAATTGTATTCCTAAACCAAGCCAATCAAATATTCAACCTTCCTAATCTAAGCCAATCTTGTCTCCATCAAATCCATTGCTTTCCTTGTCTAACACCATATCATATCCTCTCTTTAATGCCAAAATCCCTTTCTTGTGAGACAAGGAGAAGCCATAGCCTTTATCTATATAAACAACCCAAAACCAAAGCCAACCCCCTCTCCAATCTCTCACAACTCACGGCTAACAAAAACAATAATAAACCATAGAACACAGCAGCTCCCTCCCTTTGCTCATATTTCCTCTCGGCAATAAGTACCAACCCTCTCTCACCAAACAAACCTACGCTGACCAGTAAGCTCAAGCCTTCAACACAGCCCATCACACTGCAAACCCCACTCACGCACCTAGCCACTGCCCACTCATCCCTCATGCTATAGCCACTCAACACGTCCCCTCACACAGCCGCACACTCCACCGACTCTCCACATAGGAGCCCTTCACGTAGCTTCCACATGTCCCTAAAATCAGCCTCACGTCACACGTAGTAATAGCCCTTCAACATATCACGCCAACTCTCCCTAATCAACACTCACAGCCCTTAACAACAACCTCCTACACGCCTCAAACCTGCTCCCTCTCGCAACCCTGCACTACGCCCTCAGCCAATAATAAAAACTAGTAACCCCTCGGCACTTCAGGCTCCAGAAACACAACACTCAGCCTCACACCAATCTGCCTGCCAGTGAACTGCCATGCAAGTAGCCCCTGAAAATGTCCAGAAACACCCAAAAACTATCCAGAAGCTGTTCCAAAACTGCACCTAAAAAGTCCAGAAACCGCCCCAAATAGTGACGAAAACTGCCCCCGAACAGCCCTCCAAAATCGCCAAAACAGTCCCCGAATACACCAAAACAGTGACCAACAATACGGCAGCGAAATCGCGAGGAAATAACAGCAAAACAGAGTCAAAACAGTAGCTTGAGCAGCGAAACAGCGAGGTAAAACACAAACCAGTGAACCAGAAAAGTTGCGGTGTGATAGCCCTTCCGACGGCCGTGAAACGCGAGTTCGAAAGTCGACATAAAAGGTTAGACCTGAGGGTATTTTCCACATTCGTTTTCTGTTTTATTTTCATTATTTATTGAGTATTGTTAGCATGATTGTTATGTTAAAATGCATGTTGTGGCCCTTGAGTAGATAAATATGCATGGATTACGAAATATTGTATGTTGTGGCTTTGGAATAAAATGAAAGATGTGTCAACTCTCGCGGTATATCGGATGGAAACCCGACATAAATTTCATCATAGCCGATTCCGAATGGACGGTAGTATGATCTGTACTCGGGATACAATTCCAAGTACCGCTTGAGTAAACGACACCTTCTTTTGTTTTATGTTGCTTTGATTTATTTATTATTCGTCATTTAAATTCCAAATGTTACTTGTTTATGTAATTATGTGATCGAGCACATGGGCTTAGTAAGTCGGATTAAAGGTCCCCTATTTGGAAGGGTTAAAATCCTTTACCACGATGCTTTGCCGCGCCGGTTGATGTGTGTTCGGTTGGATGTAAGATATGTCCAATCGGGCATACTAAGTTTGATATTATTGTCTTTATTCTTTGTATGCATGATGCGATCGAGCGCATGGGCTTAGTAAGTCGGATTAAAGGTCCCCTATTTGGAGGGGTTAAAATCCTTTACCACGATGCTTTGCCGTGCCGGTTGATGTATATTCGTTTGAATGTAAGATGTGTTCAATCGGGTATACGAAGTTTCATATAGTTATCATTGTCTTTGTACGCATTGTATGAAAGGCGCATGGGTTATCGTGTTGGATTAAAAGGTTCTCCATCTGGGGGAAGAAAAGCCTAAAAGGCTACCTTTACCACGATATTTGCCGTGTCTTTCATCTATTGATTGCATCATTTACCTTAATCTTGGCTTAACGTAGTATAATTCATATATCCATGTTATGATAGCATTTGAGTATTATTTCTTGTAGTATATCGGATGGAAACCCAGACATAAATTCCGTAGCCGATTCCGAATGGACGGTAATGCGGTGTGTACTTGGGATACAATTCCACGTACCACTTGGAAAAGTGCTCACATGTGTGTTTGTGTCCATATTAGTTAACTTCTTTTGCACCACGTCATAGCATGCTTACTTTAATGCCTAATTGCATCCTTAAGTGTCTTTTTCCATTTTGTACTTAGTTGACTCTTTTATTTGTGCATGGACATATAATGGCTATTTGTTTATGATATGTCTATGAAATCACATGTTCACCATTATTTGATTCGCCTTTATGTGTGCTTGTGTGGTTAGTGTGTGCTTGTGTTTCCATCAATACAATATGCCAATGAAGTTGTATGTTCGTTGCTACTTTGATGTACTTTCAAGCATGCAATTTTAGATGTGAAATATATGCAAATTTAGGTGTAAGTTTTATTTTTGTGCATATGAATTTAGAAGCATGATACTCTTGGAAATAAGTGTTACTTAAGCTTGATTAAATTATTACACAAATCCTTTCATTACAAGTGACATAAGTAAGGGACCATTCGAACCCAACGGTTTGAGGTCTTCCCTTGCGAGGGGTGAGTGCGGCCTTAAATCTCATTTTCCCGGTTCACACCGGGTGGAGACTCCATTATTCTCCGGTTTAGTCCCCCATGGCTACTCCGTACTCCCGACCGGGTGCGTCGTCCAGTTTCTGTGTCCCACATGGGGGAAGCCATACTCACAACTACTTATCTTATCAATAGGATGCCAAGTCGGATTCTCAATTTTCAAACCCCTCGTTCCTTCCTCTTGCTTGCCTTTCCTCATGTCCGTTCCTTCTCTTCGGACCTGCCACTTAGGGTCTTTGGTTGCTCCTCTTTTGTTCATATCCACCAGTAACATCGATCAAAACTTGATCCCAAGTGCATCAAATGCATTTTCCTAGGGTATTCCTCCAATATAAAAAAAGGGTATAAGTGCTATTCCCAATCACTAGGAAGGTGTACAACTCCATGAATGTTACATTTTTTGAACATCAATCCTACTTTCCCAATCTGAAATTCAGGGGGAGAACTTAAGTGAATATCAGTTTTGGGAACCTTTTCAAGTTACTGAGTCTCAAGCCTCAAATTCCCACAACCATCATTAACCCTCATCTCCATTGATTCCTATTCCCAGCCAATCCGAACCTCCATCATGTGAGTCACCCAGACCAATTTTTCCTGCTCACTTGCCTGAGTCTCCTCCATAACAATCTGGCACAAACAACTAAGAACTTCGTGTATACTCTAGGAGGAGAAAATCTAATGAGAATTTAGAGCATACTACGCAAGTTCGGGATTATTAAGAGGCTGAACCGATTCTACCTGCTCTTTTCTGATGTTTACACTGGTACGAGTTCTTCATCTCATGAGTATTTTGTTCCTTTGTGATTATTCTGATTTATCCATTGCTCAAAGAAGGTGTACGAGAATGCACAACCCATCATATTGAAAAATATATAGCTTATAGAAAGTTGATGCCATCATACAAAGCTTTTGTGTCAAACCTTGATAGTGTACAGATTCCTACCACTATTCAGGAGGCTCTAAAAGTTCCAGCATGGAAGTAAGTTGTGGAAGATGAAATTCGGGCACTTGAAAGCTATGGCACTTGGACTTTCATAGAGTTACCTTACGGAAAGAAACCAGTGGGTTGTAAGTGGATATTTACAGTTAAATACAAAACAGATGGAAGTATTGAGAGGTTCAAAGCCAGACTAGTAGCAAAGGGTTTCACTCAGTCATATGGGATTGATTACCATGAAACTTTTGCACCTGTCTGCAAACTTAATACAGTTCGAGTACTACTGTCACTCTCAGTGAATCAAGATTGGCCTCTACACCAACTTGGTGTAAAAAATGCATTTCTAAATGGGGACCTTGAAGAGGAAGTTTACATGACAGTTCCTCCAGGCCTTGAAAATTCTGCAAATAGTCGTATGGTTTGCAAGCTGAAGAAGTCATTGTATGGCTTAAAACAGTCACCTCGTGCATGGTTCAACAAGTTTTCTAAGGCTGTTATTGCTAACGGTATAGTCAATGTCAAGCTGATCACACGCTGTTCATGAAGTCCTCACCTGAAGGCAAGATTGCTATCCTAATTGTTTATGTTGATGATATCATTCTCACCGGAAATAATGCAGGAGAACTTATTGAATTAAAGAAGTTACTTGCTGCTGAGTTTGAGATTAAAGATCTTGGTGCTCTTAGATATTTTCTAGGATGGAGGTTGCTCGATCTAAGGAGGGAATTGTGATATCACAGCGGAAGTATATCTTGGATTTGCTGAAAGAAACTGGTATGCTTGGGTGTAAACCTGCTGATACGCCTATGGACCCCAACAGAAGAATAGAGAGGAGTGAGGAAAACGTTCCAACAGACAGGGGGAGATACCAGAGGCTTGTAGGCAACTATCTACCTTTCACACACCAGACCAGACATTGCATTCTCAGTCAGTGTAGTGAGTCAACACATGAACAATCCTACTGAAGATCATTTAGAAGCTGTAAACCGTATTTTAATGTACTTGAAAATGACTCATGGGCACGGTTTATTGTTCAAAAATGTAAAAAACGTGAGATTTAAATCTACACAGATGCTAGCTGGGCTGGAGAGTTAACTGAGAGAAGATCAACTACGGGTTATTGTTCATATGTATGGGGGTAATCTTGTCACTTGGAGAAGCAAGAAACAACCAGTGGTTTCTAGAAGTAGTGCAGAGTCAGAATATCGTGCACTTGCTTTAGGCATTTGTGAAGGGATATGGCTTCAAAGATTGTTAAGGGAACTGAGAGTTGAAGCAAAAAGTGCAGTAATAATATTTTGTGACAGTCATGCTGCTATTGACATCTCTGAAAATCCAGTACATCATGATAGAACAAAGCATGTAGAGATTGATTGACACTTTATATCATAGAAGGTCAACAATGGAAAAATTCAATTAAGCTATATTCCTACAAGACTTCAAACTGCAGACATTCTCACTAAAGCTCTTCCCAGTACCAGTTTTGATGAATTTAATTCCAAGCTTGGCTTGTATAACATATACAACCCAGCTTGAGGGGGAGTGTAGATAAGATCAGATCCGATCCTAGTGGAAATTAGTTAGGATTTGATTATTCTTTATCCCAGATTTTTCTCCTAGAATTGTGGACTGGAATACCAGCCACTTTACTATAAATATTAGGTTTTAATTCATGATTAATAAGATAATTTATTCAGAATTTCTTCATCTACATTCACAGTTCTCAACAATGATATCAGTAGCTTTGAGGTTATGTCGTTTTGATGAAAACAAATTAAAGCATGAATATGGGATCCTAATGAGAGCTGTTCGGTTAGGCTATAATTTTATGTTGATAAAATCATTATATTTTGCTGAATGTTTTTGTGGAGACACTAGACATATGGAATAACGATTCTATAAGATTTCAACTCAATCAGAATTCGGAAAGGTCGTCTGCTACGCGAAACAATCTATTGGACAGAACCTGAAAATTCAGGATGGCAGATTCCGTATGACCAATTTGTAAAATTCTGAAAGTTGTAGGGATTTATTACAAATACCCAAAATGATCACAAGCGAAATTTTAATTTCTGAAATTATAAATATTTTACAAAATTTCCAGAATTAAAATTTGAGTAAGATTAGAAATCTATTTTCATTAAATTTATTTTTGGAAAGAATTCTAATAGAAATTGAATTGTTGCTAGTTTTGAACTAAATAACTTCTTAGGAAGTTAAACCTATATAAAATTTTTATTGGATTAAAATTAAATCACAACAAGAATCCTAATACAACTTTGATTATATCTCTTAATTATTTAATATGATTAAAACATTAATTGGTAATCAAAGTATAATATTTTAAAAATTTCAAGATTAGTTATAGGATTATTCAAGCCAAGAAAGCCTAAGACCTTCTCGAACAAGAGGTACTAAAGAGATCTCTGTCACCAAGGCGATAAGAGCCTAAGAAGGTAGGGACTAAACTGGTCACGCCATACCCCCCTAATCTTCTAGGAGTTTTTCTCTAGTTACCGAATTGTGAAGGATTGTCTTAAATAAAATGGAACAGTCTTATTAAAGCTTTAATAAAAGATTAGGATCCCCCTCGTCTAGAGCCAAACATAAAAGTTATGTGGTAAATGTGCTTGTGCACGATGAAAGTATAAGATAGAAAAACATCAAGACGCACTAAAAGAAAAGACCTAAATCATATAAGATATGAATAATTAAATAATCCCCAAGATTGAATATTAAGCATTAACTTTCCAACACAATCAAATTGACCACTAAATATATTTTGGTAATTCCAAAACCCATTAGGTGAGGGACCCTTATATGTTTAAGTACTATTTGATTTGTTCGTATATGTAGCCTAATGATTGTAAACCCAAAACCCATTAGGTGAGGGCCAATCACATGTGTTACAAGACGAAAGGTGTTGGACCTAGCTAACTAGTGAAGATGTCAAAACCCATTAGGTGAGATATTGTTCACTAGAGGTGCAACTATCGAACCTTGTATAGAGATACAAACAAAAGAAGTTTTGACTCGTTGCAAATGAACTTCCAAAACCCATTAGGTGATGCATGACATTAACAATGAGAACTCGACGTCACACTAGAAATATATCCAACAATATTTCTGTTTTCCGCATAGGGGATTGTGGAATTCGAGTAAAATTAATGGGAGCAATATTATTTAAAAGACCTTAAATTTTGGTTAATATTTATTACAAAATTATTAACAAACTTGTGTTTTCAACAGAGTACGTGATAAAAAATGAATCCACTAAGATCAATACTTGACAAAGATAAACTCATTGGCCCAATTTCCTAGATTCACGTCGTAAGCTCAAGATTGTCTTGGATTACGAACATCTATATTATGTTCTCGATATGAAAGATCCTGACCCTATTGATGATGATACCTCTGATGAAGAGGTCACTGATTTCGATAATTGGAAAGATTATGAGCTTAAGGTAAGAAGCTACATCAAAGCTTTTACCTCTGATGAGAGGGTAGACTCTCCGGTGGAAATCATGGAACACCTACAAGAGTTGTATGGTGAAAATAGTGAAACTGCTAGATACGATGTAACTAGCAAGTTATTCAGGATAAAGATGAAGGATGAGACTCCAGTCTTTGATCATGTGCTCCAAATGATCAATTTGATTGATCAAATCGATATATTTGATCTAAGACTAATGTTCAAGATCAAGGTGGATTTGATCATAGTGTTCTTGACTCCCACCTTAAATGGGCTTCATTTCCAACTTCAATATGAATAAGTTGATTAGATCAACTAGGTCACTTAGTGAGCTTCATGGCTCATTAAAGACCTATGAAAAAATTGAAAACATATTGAAGGTTGAGGGAAATGATAAAAGGGTTGTTCTTGCTGTCTCTGGTCCTCACAAGGGCAAGAAACAAGCCTCCAAGAAATTTAACCCACTGGAGGCATATCGAAGAAAAATAAGGAAAATAAGGCCCAGAATGAGTGCTTATATTGCTAGAAGAAGGGATATTGGAAGAGGAATTGTCCCCAGTACCTTGCGAGCTTGAAAAATCAAAAAGAAGGTACGTCTTCGTTCTTTATTATTGAAATAGATCTTGGAATAAGTTCCATATCTCATTCATGGATTTTAGATTCTGCTGCGACCTCACATATTTGTATCTCTCTGCAAATTCTAAAGAGTAAGATGTTACTTAAGGAATGAGAAGTGTTCCTGAAAGTTGGGAATAAAGAACTTGTCTCTGCAACCACCGTATGGGCGTGTCAACTTCATATGCCATCAAGAAATTTAATTTCATTAGATAAAATTTTACATTTTCCTAGTGCAATAAGGAGCATTATTTCCATTCCAGTATTGAAAAAAATGTAATTATGAATTTCATTTTATCAATGAGAAATGTAATATTTATTGTCTGAATAAATTTGTTGGTGTTGCACTAAAAGAAAATGGATTGTATGTCTTGTAAATGAATGAGAATCATAACAAAGAATTAAATACAATAACCACAAAAGACCAAGAGATAATCCTAATTCAAGATTCCTTTGGAACTTAAGATTAGGTCATATTGGAGAGAAAAGAATTTCACAATTGGAGAAGGAAAGTGATCGGTAGTAACACACACGTAACGCAAGCGCACATATCACTCAAGTAGTATAAAAATATCGATCCCACGAGGACTTAATTTCTACTGTTGTTATTAATTATTGATTCTATTTATTCACTGGTATCTAATTAGGATGAGAAGGGAATGATTGCTTGATTGGTTGGTTGAATGTGGATTTGCTAAATAAATAAATAAATACACAAAAGAAAATACTAAGGAAAATAAACAACAGACACAAATACCTTGGGTTTTGATTTCACACAATATTATTCTAATAATGAATTGATTCTCTTACATATGTGTAATAAATTAGTTTGCTAACCTGGAACACAAAGATATGCAAAAGCCTATGTCGATGGTCAGATGCAAACACCCAAAGTAACCCAATTAGTCATATGTTTATGTTAACCAAGTTACCTGAATTTATTAAGAATAATTTCCAATTGTGGCTACCCCCGCCCGACAGGTATATGTCTATCCTGGAAGGAAATCTCCCTAAGAGATATCTACCCTAAGGTGAGATCGTGAGCTATTGAATCTAAGGCTGAAACCTAAAATCCCTTTTTCCAAGTTCATTTTAAGTTTACCATATCAATCTTATTGGTGATCAGGCAATAAAAAGCATTAAGCTTAAGATTCAACAAACAAGCCTAAAGTATTACCAATAATATTAAGAAAATCAATTATTAAACTCAAGAATATTGTGATTCATTACTTCTCTAGATTAAAAATAAAATATTGGGGGTTATGGGATCCACCTTTACTATTTCTAATTTAGAAATCTCCCTTATTATAATATATAAATTTGCATGATATTACCAACCGACCATATAGGCGGTATCCTGATGTAGTCATGTTATAATAAATTCCAACCGACCATAAAGGCGGTGTCCAATTTAGTCAGGTTAAAATCAATTTAATTAAGTCCAACCGACCATAAAGACGGTATCCAAATAAGTCAGGTTTTAAGATAATTTATATATTATAATTAAGGGAGATTATCTAAATTATCATAATAAAAGCTTCATCCTTCCCCTAGCGGAAAATTAACTACAAAACATAAAAGAAATATAAAGTAAATAAACTACTATTACTACTAGAAATAAAAATACATAATTAAAATAAATACAAATAAAATACAATCATTAGATCCTTATTAGAAACCTTAAGGAAAGTATGAATTTGGAAAATAAAATCAGCTTCTATTTATAGGTAAATTCAGCCTTGCGCGTCGTGACGCGTGGAACTTTGTGCGTAGTGACGCGCCGTTGATTCTTGACGCATGTACGTGGTTTGATGAGATGATGACACGAGGCTGTCGGCAGAAATTATTGGCTCGGCATCGCGACACGTGATGGCTTGCTTGTCGCGACGCTAACTTCATGCTGACGTAAGCAATAATGCGTCTCGACAGAGTGAATTATTATGTTGACGTCATGCTGACGTAAGTGGTGACGTGTCATCAGGCTGAATTATTGGCTGACGTCATGATAACATGATGACGCACGTGCTAACGTAGCGATGACGAGTGTCGGTAGTATAGTAACCGCTGCGCGTCGCGACAAGAAATTCTAATTTTTCCATTTTTGTCCGTTTTTCACTATTTTATCCCCAAGTTGATTCCATTGAGTCCCAAAACTTTATTTATCTGCAAAATAACACAAAACACATCAAAACATTCATAAAACCTGAGAAACTATACAAAATATTAGGTAAATTGGCGATAAATAATGATATATTTTCCGCTCATCACACCTCTGAACCTAACATTTTTCTAGTCCTCGAGCAAAACAAAAAAATAAAATAAAATAAATAACTGAAGCTAAATTAAACTAAGCCACTTTCATAGGGATCACAGTTGCATTTAGCGTATGCAACAAGCTTTTAAACCCCTAGGTGTCCCTAGTGGACGAGTTGTAGTCTCGTGAGGCTTACAGTGACGATACCTACAAACGTCAGTCAAATGTACAATCAAACACATAAAACAAATTAGTGACTAAACAAGTGAAATTTCTTATCCAAGTTAGTATTTGTTTTCTTTCTTTCTAAATTACCAAATAAGTAAATTCTCCAATTATTTTTATCATTCTCCATATACACAACCAACAAGGTATTAATCAAATAATTGTGCCAACAATATTCATAAGTGTAGTTTAAAAGAGAGTAATATTTTTGTCCTAAAGTTATATTAGAATTCATACATTTTTTAGTATTAGATTTTTTTTTTAAACATCTTTAATCCATATAGCGAGCTTTGGGTCAGTGGCTCCCAAACCAGTTGGCTTTAGGGCACTAGGTGTTAAGACACCCCTATGGACTTAATTACTCGGATTTAAGATATTTAAAGGTTCAATCGTTTGACACGAACAATCTCTGCTTACTGAGGCAAGACGCCCAGTTACTAAGTAGAAACTTTATTATTATTAACTTAAGCTTTTACCGTTTGATGCGAACAATCTCTGCTTACTGAGACAAGATGTCTGGTTACTAAGTAAAATCATGGTTAATTATTTATATACATAAAGTTTTTTCATTCCATCGCTTTGAGATGCTTCCTCCAATAAATTAGAGCACTGAATATTACAAAATTTTCACTTACGACTCATGTCTGTATGTTACCATGCATATTGATAATACTTGTCAACTGAGCATATGAAGATCCAATTTAGTGAGTATTATTGAGAATTCACAAATTTAGATAATTCAAAAAGAAATAAACAAAAATTAAATTTTTAGAAATAGGTTGAGATACGTCTCAGGAGTGGAAATTCTTTACGCAGGTATCTCAAACACAATTTCACATGGTTACTCAAAAATTTCAAACAGAAAACAAAAAAAAAAATTCAATTTTTACACAAAATAACAACAAAGACCAAATAACAAAACAAATAAAAATAAAAACAAAAACAAGCAAGTCAAATATTCCCTCCCCCAAACCTAATTGAGACATTGTCCCCAATGTCTAGAAAATAAGAAGAAGGGGTTAGAAGATATCATCTGGTTAGCGTGGATTTGACAATTGCAGCTATAACTAAAAATTACTGATTAAGATCTAAATCCAATTTACGTTTCTTGCCACGATCGCTATCGGACCAGTTCAACTTGGAAACAATGGGGTTGATTTTTGGTTCATAGGCTAAGCGCTAAGAGTTGGTCAATTAATTCATCGATTTTTCTCGTAGTTAGGAATATATCTTTTACCGGTTTCGAGATTAGCCCAAGTTTGTTAGCATCTACAGAAATACAAAACGAAAATCGAAAAATCCATCCATATTAAATAGTCCAATGGTGGATGTTCAAGTTTGCCTATGATGCAACTGTGAATAATTTTTCCAACGTGCCTAGCATGCATGGTAAAGCAATGAAAGCATCGACGTGATTGATCATTTCAATAAGTTGTTCAGACATGCCTGAGACAATGCATTCCTCTCCATTTGAGTCTTCGATGAGGTTTGTATATGCTAATGGTTTTGGAATTATCCCCAAAACATGGCTGCCACCTTATTGCACGGCTTTTGAAACACATTCCATCAATCCAAGATTGCCACCGCCATATACTAAGTGCATGTGTCGTTCCGCTATAACTCTCCCTAATTCTTTAGCGGCCTCCATAAATTCTGGTTTGGACCCAGAGTTAGATCCACAAAACACACAAATATGAGTAACTCGTTGCTTGGAAGTAGTTTCCATTTATCTCTTATCTGAATTTTTATCTGGATGTGTCGAATAGAGGAATGACGAGCTGAATTTATAGATCCTGAAAAAGGGTGAGTAATATATCACTAGTACCTGCCAAATGAAAATTAATAGATGAACGTTAAAATAAATCGTGAAAGTAAAAAAGTATAGATATTGTCGGTGAAAAGAAGAAAATTACAAACAGAAAAGAAAATCAAAGTAATTATTTAAGGCAACAGAATTGTGTATGCAATACGCCAATCGCTTGGTATATAAATCCATTAGGATACATCTCAAGAATTCATTCCTTACTGAGCCATCACTAATGAATTAAATCTCATCTTTATGATTGTCAAAACACCATTCCTTCTGTATGTTCTGCCTTAAATGCTCTGTTTATGTTTTTCCCTATAGAAATAACACACAAAATTAAAAACTCTACAACATGTATACAAAAAATACAAAAATAAAAATTTAAATAAATTTTTTGCATGGGTTTCCTCCCTGCTAGCGCTAAATATTTCGTATTTAGCCAGACATGTCTGAAGACCATTTAACAAGGAGGCTTCAGCGTCGTTTTGGATGTCTGATTAAAGACAATCCCATTAGCGTTTCTTTTGAAGGGTCTCTTCCAACGATGAGGTGGAAAAAAGAATTTTGTCTCATTTAGTGCTTGTACCACCTTCTTAAACTTTGTCGCTCCAATGGTTCCTAAAAAGAAAGAAAGAAAATTAGGAGGTCTCGTATGGTGCTTGACTTTGAATGGGAGTTCCATTCTGGCAAGCTTCTCAGCGGTGTCTTTGATTTGTACTCCCCAATACAGTGATATTTCTCCTGAAGTCATGAGATCTTCAATATGGTCAGACATTTGCTCCTCCATTTGTTCTGCTTCTTGCTCCATATTTTCTTCATAGACGTACTTCAGAATTTCATTGTTCTACTCTTCATCTGTCATCTGTGAAATGCATACTCCATAAGTGTCAACCTGAAGATATAAAAATATGTCTGATTGTAGGTCTTTATCATATGTGGTTGGTATGAATGGCTCGGGTAGCTCTTCTTCAAACATATGTGCAATGCATGCTCCATAATCTTCAATTTGAGGATGCAGAGTTTCATTCTCACTTGTTGGTTTAGTTGGTACAGACAGCTCTGCTACTTGTTCTTCCTCAGAGACGTAATCAGCGACAAGAGAATTATCCAGATCAAATTGAAACTCTGCTTGTTCGGACTCCTGAACTGATACCTCAGATTCTTGATATTGCTCAGCCTCTTCCTCTATTAAGGTGTCATTGTGAAATCTTTGGTAATCGAAGGCTTTGTCAGTGTCATCTAAAATTGCCCATTGAGACATGTAATTCAGGTTGTCCATTAATTGTTTAATTTGATCTGTCATCCTCTGTATGGATTCCGCTTGATTTTGAAACATTGCATTCATTTTTTCGTCTTGTTTCTTGATCCAAATTTTGAGCATGTCAATCATCTGATCTTTCTCTGATGGTTCTGGTTCTTGATGAAGATCGTAGGTTGATGGTGTATAAGATGGAGAATATGGTTCAGTGAAATATGATGGTTCTTCATACCATGAAGGATTCTGATAGTTCTGCCACCCTGAATTGTAGTTGTACTCGCAATGATCGCTAGGGTGGTTACCATCACATATCTCACATCTGATCATTGTGTTCTGAAATGGTTGAGAAAATATTGTGTTGAATGGCTCTAACATCCATGGATAGTTGTTGGGCTGGACAACAGGCCTCAAAAAATCGGATTGCTACTCCTTGATATGAGGTGTATCTTCTCTTTGTAAAGCTCATAATTCTTCCATTGCCCAATAATGTTCCATTTGCAACCACTTGAAAATTAAAAGAAATAAATAAAAATTACAAATAAAAATAAAGAAAATAAGATACAAGTAAAATATATAGCTTTAAAATTAATAACGCAGGAAAAATAAGTCCCCGGCAACGGCGCCAAAAACTTGATCGGTGGTAAACACACACGTAACGCAAGCGCACGTATCGCTCAAGTAGTATAAAAATATTGATCCCATAAGGAATTAATTTCTATTGTTGTTATTAATTATTGATCAGTGAAATCACTCATGTTACGCAAGCGCACATATCGCTAAAGTAGTATAAAATGTATCGATCCCACGAGGACTTAATGTAGGAAACGCTTTCCTTGCGCAGCGGAAACGTTATAGGCACCCGGATCGGACTTGAAAATTTTTTATGCCCTTCCCTTTAAGTTGCCGAATGTGACCAGCAGTACCACTGAATTTTTGCTACTGTTTTGAACAAAATTTCAGCCCCAAAACAGTCCCGGAACAGTCTCCGAACAACAGTGCAAAAATCGGACTATTTTGGACACAAAATGCGCCCAACTGCAACTGAAATAGTCTGCTATGTGCGTGAACCGAAGTGACGTTTTGAGGTCTGATTTTTCAGAGAAATCACCCCCAACACAATCCCAAAAGACCCCTATGTGTTTCCCAAAAATTGCGGATTGATACGAGATCAAACCGAGCCCCGAATAACACAAACAAGTGCTTGGTAATGGACAATAAAACACCCCACTGCCGTGAGTTATGTTAGATAGAAAGAATGATTTTGGTTCAATGCCACAAAGTCTTCCGAGCTATGTCTCACAAAAAACGGAAACTAGTGTGGGCTAGTCTCACAAAATTAATCCCTAAATAATTTAGAGATTAATGTCACACAAGATTTTATTTATTTTTATTCTTGTTCTTCCTATTATTTTCTCAACACTTGAGAGAGTTTTAAGAAGAAGAAGATGGTGGCTAGGGTAAAAAGAAATTGTATATGAAAAGAAAAACATATTTTTCTTTTTATACTTGGGGTTATTTTATTTTCAAAAAACAAAACCTTTTCCCCTTCCCATATGCAAGTTTCGGCCATACAAGGATTTTGGTATTAATTTTGTAACAAAAAATTTAATTACCATAATGAAATATATGTTACAAAATTAAAAGTGAAATTACCTTTCAAAAAGTATAACCACCAAATTTTAAATCCAAGTGTTTTGCAACCTAGCATAACTCACCAAGAGTTTCCAAAATTTAATGCAAGAGTTTTGCAACCTAGCATAACTCACATAGGGTTTCCAAAATCCAACATTTGAAATTCCAAAATTGGCCTCATTAAATTATATCATATATAATTTAATATTATACATTCAATAATTATCATATAATTATTAAAATCATATATTAACTTTTAATATATAGTTTCAAGTGTGAAAATTTTTATTAATCATAATAATAATATTTATACATATGTGAGTATATAATTGGACTATCCAATTACACTAAATCCGCTACAGTATATTGAGCTAGCACGGGAACCAATGGACCTACAGTTCCAAGCTCCAATAATCTCGAAATATTAATTAAGCTCTTAATTAAATATTCCGAATTATTAACTCCGGGTTATTCCACTAAAAACCTGAAGCTGCACTCTCGTTACCGTAGATGGTATATTAAGCCGAACCAAGTCGGTGTCCATCGATATAGTCACTACATATAGATTAACCCTTCACGAGTATCTCGTAATTAAAGTCGGGTCATAATATCCGTTATACCCCTCTAAATATTTTTACCTTAAGTACCATTGATTCTCTAATGAACGATTTATTCACAACCATTTTGAATTTTAATCTTTCTATTCGTAATAGAAAAACTTAAGCGCTCTAATCGTTCAAGTACCGAATCAACCCTTAAGAAAGATACTCATTACTTCTCGCAAGAAGGAGTGAACTCCATGTCTATGTAAAACATCCCCAGCTATACACAAGACCATGTCCCCAAAGTACGTAGCTAATGGTTGGGACTGCTACACCAGCCTCACCTTTGTAAATCAAAGTACATAGCCTGCCATGCAGGAGTTTGTAGTACACTCAGATAAAGATCAATCCATATATGACCATCTAGTATATCGAAATGATTTTCTTTGTTTAACGGATATTATAAAAAAAATCATTTCCATCTAGGTCTAGTCCTATATGATCACATCATATAAGGTGCCTTCATTCTCATATCTCTACATGGACGATCCCATCAAGGTCGCCATACAAATAGAATGGACCGCAGCTATAGATAAACCACAAACAAAGTACCTGCTTTGTTTGCTCTCTATGGACTATTTAAGATTACTAACTTCAGACTTAAATCCTCTTGTATATGACACTTATACACTAAGTCTGAAGGAACATAAGTAATCTAGGGTATTCTAGATAATTTATAATATGCGAAAATTAAACAAACACTTTGATAAATGAATAATGCATCATTTTATTTCAAAACATAGAAAGATGTTTACATTACATGTAACTCTAGGGCATACATCTCAACACTTAATACCTTAGCTATTAATTTATGACGTTAAATATTTATGAGTATCTAATAGATTGATTGTTGATTGGATGGTGAATTTTATCTGAAAACAAGTAAATAAAACAGTGCGAAAGTAAATTAAAGGAGAAAGCAATATTAAGAAACTATCTAGGGTTGTGAATCATTCCAATATCTTTTAAAGATGAAGTGATTATCTCATGAATTTGTAATATATTGGTTTATTAACCTGGAACACCAAAATTGCAAAAGCCTCTTCCGATGGTCAGATGCAAACTCCCAGTATCACATATTAATCATATTCCTATGTTAACCAAGATACCTGAATTCATTAAATTAAGTTCCAATTATGGCTACCCTCGCCGATAGGTATATTCCTATCCTGTAAGGAAATCTATTAAGGGTTATCTATCCTTAAGTGAGATCGTGAGCTATTGAGTCTAAGGGTGAAACCTAAAATCCCTTTTCCAAGTTCATTTTAAGTTTACCAAATCAATCTTATTAATGGCCAGTTAACAAGAAGTACTAAGACTATGGCTCAATAAATAAACCTTTATATTATCTAAAACATAAAATTACCACTTATAAACCGGTGATATTGGAATTCATCACAACCCTAGATACAGGGATTAGTTACCACACATATCTAAGAATAATAAAGACATAAATAAAGTAAATGACATAAAGTAAAAGCTAGAAATTAAATAGATAAATTAACAATAAAAGAAAATACTGGGGGTTAGAGGATCCACTTTTATTATTTCTAATTTAGATATCTCCCTTATTATAATATATAAACTTTGAATGACATTACCAATCGACCATATAGGCGGTATCCTGATTAAGTCAAAATTATGATTAATTCCAACCGACAAGTTTTTGCCCTTATGTGTTCCACATTTAGTCCTGATTAATTCCATTGAGTCCCAAAACTTTATTTATCTGCAAAACACACAAAAACACATCAAAATATTCATAAAACTCGAGAAACCATACAAAATATTAGGTTAAAGGGACGGTAAATAGTGATATATTTTCCGCTCTTCACACCCCCAAACCTAACATTTTGCTAGTCCTCGAGCAAAACAACAAAACAAAATAAAATAAATAACTAAAACTAAATTAAACTAAGTCACTTTCGTAAGGATCACTGTTGCATTTAGCGTATGTAACAAGCTTTTAAACCCCTAGGTGTCCCTAGTGGACGAGTTGTAGTCTCGTGAGGGCTTACAGTGACGATACCCACAAAAGTAAAATGCACACAAAAGCGAAAATTTAAACAAATTAGTGACTAAACAAGTGAAACTCTTCTCCAAGTTAATAGTGTTTGTTATTATCTAGGTCCCAAGATCAAACAAGACATGAAAACAATGTGTGAATACATCAAAGGAGGTAGCGGAATACTCACATCGATCGGTTGAGTCGATTTGGAGACGAATCAAGGCCAAATAGCCACTGCCATAGGCGCACAAATGATGCAGTTCACTGCCTCCAAAAATCAGATTTTTGAGATGACAAACGGAGCTCCAAGCCTCGTCCGACGGATCCCGTCTCATGGGTGAACCTCCCTACCACCTTCGCAAGTCTCGTAGTGTGCTAGCACTTGCGGTTTTTGCCACAAAAACCCAACTCTTGCCTTCCCTTTGCTCACGTTTTTGGCTTCAAAAACCAGTGAAAAATGCCCCTTGGGCGTGAGCTTGAAGGAGAGAATGAGAGAGAGAAATGTTGTTAAGTTATTACAAAAGTGGTATAACATTTGTTTATATATTTTCTAAAAATAATAAATGTTTTTACCAATTAATTTGTTTTCAAAAAACAAATTAAATCAATTGTAATGACCTTGAGTGTTCCACACTCCAAAGTCAAAAGTCCATCACAAGTCCATCAAGTCACATCTACTTTAATAAAGTGACATGTTGTCATGTCACATCACTCAAAGTGACAAGTGATTTGACACTTGATGCGACTAATGATTTGATGCTTGATGTGACTTGCGACGCCGCACTCGAATTCGAAATACGAATGTGCTCGTAATCACACTCGGGCTCGGGTTCGCTAATTCCAAATTAATGATTTTTCCGTCGCGTCGTAATTAAATGATTACGCCTAGCGAATTCACTATTCACATCGCTAACGAATTAATTCTAAATTAATTCGTTCGCCCGAATTAAAATCTAATTTTAATTCCGCGTCGAAATCTAATTTCGTTTAATATATCGAATATATTAATTTACCGATTAATTCCAAATTAATCGTTATCTCTCTCTAGACGATATTTTATCCTAGATAAAATATCTCCGTAATTAATCCTAGATTAATTTTCTCTCTCTTCTATATAATCCCAGATTATTCAAGAGTGCGAGTTATGCGTCATCGGTGGATTATCGGGAAGCGACCCATGAGATCCCCAGATATGTTGGCAGTAAATACGGTCGTCGGAGTATCCGAATCACGTACGTACCAAGTACTACGTTCTACCGATTTACGAGACAAGGTCGACTCCTAGCAAAGCACCAAGTCTTCCCAATTCTCCGGACATATTCATCTAAGAATATTAAGATCTGTATCAAGCGTAGTATACCATTGTATTGTGTATATCGGCCCAGTATCGGATAGTCACGTGCTAGGGCTGGGGCTGGATAAGTGTCTGCCCCGTCCGAAGCACATATCGGACGTCTGGTAACATAGTCTCTATAATCGGATATGCATGACCTAGTCATAATATCCCGATGGTTGCGCAACACTTAAGAGCACTAATACCGTATCCTGCGTGACATCATCTCCACTATGACTGGAGTGATACTTCTGTCTTGACATCACACCCAATACTCTATGATTCTCAATATACCCAGCATTGGCGTACACAGAACCGATTAGAGTCCTAGACGACCTCAACTAAAGTATTTGATTGTCGTAAGCATTAGCGGTGCAAGTCTCAGGTTAAGACTATACACACCTACCTTGATTTTGGCCTCCCATAGACACATAGTCATATACCAATGGGATTCCGAGGGGTCTATCCAGAGCGAAGCTGTTTCCCGTACCATCGGTGAAACACGACCTCCTATCGCACTTGCATAAGTATCATATACTTATATATATGAGAACTATGCCGTTGTGCCCTCACAACGCACACAAGTGCAATACTAGCCTATTCCGCATTATCGATGTCCAGTCTCGATAATACTCCGGCTAGGGATATTTAATGATTAATCCTTCGGGGACTGATACTGTCTCAATATCATTCTCAGTCCAGGAACTAATCATAGAGACCTCTCTTCATTTATATTCTATGGTGATCTAATCCAAATGATGAGAGTGCAATTTCCTTGTCACATAGTTAATTTGCTACAACAACACAATGATCTGTGCAAAGTGACGCTATGGGTCATTTTGTCCAACAAATAGTTGTTTTATTTCTTTCTAAACTACCTAATAAGTAAATTCTCTGATTATTTTTACCATTCTCCATATACACAACCAACAAGGTATTAATCAAATCCTTGTGCCCACAATATTAAGAAGTGTAGTTGAAAGAGAGTAATATTTTTGTCCTAAAGTTATATCAGAATTCACACATTTTTTAGTAATGGATTTTTTTGATTTTTGATTGATTTATTTATTTACAATATCTTCAATCCATGTAGTGAGCTTTGGGCCAGTGACTCCCAAGCCACTTGGCTTTAGGGCACTAGGTGTTAATACACCCTTACAGACTAAATTACTCGGATTTCAGATGTATTCTCTATTTTTTTTACAACATCTTCAATCCATGTAGCGAGCTTTGAGCCAGTGACTCCCAAACCAGTTGGTTTTAGGTCACTAGATATTAAAACAACCATACAGACTTAATTACTTAGGTCTCAGATGTTTATTAATTTTGTTTTAAACCATCGCTTTTTTAGATGCTTCCTCCAATTAAACTAGAGCACTGAATATTACAAACTTTTCACTTATAACTCATGGTTATATGTTACCATGCATGTTGATAATATCTGTCAACTGAGCATATGAAGATCCAATTTAGTCAGTATCATGGAGAATTCACAAATTAAATAATTCAAAAGGAAATAAACATAAATTAACTTGTTACAAAATATGTTGAGATACGTCTTAGAAGTGGAAATTCCTTACTCATATATCTCACACCAATTTCTCCTGATTAGTCAAGTTAAAAACACAAAAACAAAATATTTTTTATATTTTTCAAATTTTTTTTTTAAATTTTTTTGACTAAAAACCAAGCAAAAACAACAAAAAAATAAATAAAAATAAGATACTAATCAACTATTCCCCATCCTCCAAACCTAATTGAGACATTGTCCCCCAATGTCTAAAAGGTAGTAGAAGAGTTTAGAATACTGTATCTGGTTAGCTGAAATTCTGTATCTAAAAAGAAAATTAAAGGTTAAGATCCAGATTTATCCGATGCTTCTTACTACGATCATTATCGGACCAGTTATCTTGGAAATGATAGGGTCAATTTATGGTTCAAAGGCTAAAAGTTGGTCAATTAAATCATGGGTAGTTCTGGTAGTGAAGATGATATCTTTTACAGGTTTTGATGGGCAGTTCGGGGATCATCAAGAAACACACAAAGAAAATCATAAAATCCATCAGCATTATACAGTCAAATCAGTTTCTGGTGTATGTTCAAGTTCGCACAATATAGTACTGTACAAATTTCCTCCATCATGCCCAAGCCACCTGGCAAAGCAATAAAAGCATCAGCACGGTTAATCATTTCCACCAGTCGTTCAGACATACCTGGCACGATGCATTCATCTCCGTTTGATGGTCCTATAAGATTCGCCTCTGCCAAAGGTTTTGGGATGATTCCCAGAACCTGACTACCTCCTTCCTGTACAGCCCTTTAAACGTACCCCATTAGTCCAAGATTGCCACCGCCATATACTAAGTGCATATTCCTTTCAGCTATGACTCAACCCAATTCATGTGCTGCCGCAACGAATTCTAGTTTAGAACCAACACTAGTACCGCAAAACACACAGATGTTTACAACTCGTCTTCTTGAAGTTGCATCCATTATTTTTTTTAATGTATTTCTTTCTCAAATCTGGATGTCTTCAAGAGTGCAATAACTAGCTGAATTTATAGAACCTGAAAAAGGGGTGAGTAATAATAGCAATAGTATCTGCCAAATGACAATTATTAACTAAACAGTAAAATATATCGTGAAAGTCAAAAAGTCCGGATCTTGTCGGAGAAAATAAAAGAAAATAACAAAACAAATCACAATTATTAGATAAATATAAAGAGATAATAATATTTACAAGAAGTAACCGCTTGAATGACGTATATGCGTCAGAGACAAGCTTCCCATACAATTTTCTTATAAATTGGCAAACAAGGTCTTTTAAAGTCAGATTCTCGAGACTTAATTATTGTCTTTCTTTTCGAAACTGTGTATATAACATGTGAATTGCGTGATGCATATATCCACTGGGATGCGTCTCAAGAGTCAATGATATCTCATCTAAAGACTCCTTACTCAAGCCATCTCTAATGAATTTAATTTTATCTTCACGGTTATCAGACATCATTTCTAAAGAACGACAACGAGTATTACATGTCATGCGTGCAAATTTATAGCAAACGCCAATTCTTTTAGCTCTTCTTTTCTTTGCATAGGTGTTTTTTCCTAAACCAGACAGATATGAAATAAAAGAGTCAGAGGATTCACCTGCCAATCGGACCCGTGCTTCAATTAACCAACGAATGTCATTAGGAATACCTTTGATCATCATAAGTCTTATTCATTCCATTCGAGCTTTGTAGACATTCATCAGAGAGTTTTGAGGGATATTGTAGGAACAGGCACAAAGATGGGGCGACACTGTCCGGGCTCGCTACCCTTCGGGAGTATGGAGTAGCCCGCGGGGGGCTAAATCGGATAATAAATGAGTCTCCACCTAGTATTAACTGGAAAATGATTTAAGGCCGCACTCACCCTTTGCAAGATAAGACCTTAAACCGTTGGGTTAAGAATGGTCCCTTACTTATGCCAATTGTAATGAACGGATTTATACGATAATATAACCAAGTCTTATGCAGAACATGCAAGATAATTTAAACAACACACACGTTTACACACTCATAGACGTAAATAGAAAATGAAAGCAAATGTATAATTCTACAAACATATTAAATAATGATACATAAATAACTTAACTTAATAACAGACGGAAAGTAAATATCGTAAAATAAAATGAAAATAAATAATAAGATAAAATGCGGAATAATGAAAGTAAATGAATAAATGAACAACGACAAAAGGCAATGTGGGATCTCGCATGCTCAGTTGGACGTATTCCACGTCCAACCAAACATGACATATCCGGGATAACAAAACGAATATTAAAGAGATGGCCCTCAGGTCTTACCTTTTAAGTCGCTTCTCGGAAGTGCGTTGAGGCGCCGCTTGAAGGGTTAATGTTCCACGGATTTTCTGGTTCGTTGATTTGGACTGTTTTTTCCTTCACTATTTCGATGTTTGGGATTCTGTTTTGGATCACTTTTTTGGGTTGTTTTTTGGATGGTTCGAGGGCTGATTTTTGGACTGTTTTCAGGGGTGTTTCGGTAGTCAGAGAAGGCTGTTTTTGGACTGTTTATTTTGGGGTTTTGGTGATTGGTTTCACGGTTTCGGGGAAAGGCTGATGTTTGTGGTATCGGTTAAGAGGCAGTTTGTTTTGGAAGTGTGTATGAGTCGGTGTGTGTGTGTCTTGGCAGTGAGTGTTGTGACATTTGTGTGTATTTGAGAGTGGCGTGCAAAGTGTCAACGTGGTGTATGTGTTGAGTGAGAGAGAGAGCCAAGTGTGTGTGTGTGTTGAATGTGTTTAGTCGGTGAGTACGTGCATTGTTAACGTGGCTTGCTGAGTGTGTGTAAGGTGTGTGTGTGTGGCTTAGTTTTGTTTTGTGTGAATGGTTTTCTCAGCTTCTTGAATCGGTCAGACTGTGTGTTTGTTTTATTGAAAAGAGAGAAGGGCTGCTAGTTGATTGTTTTTTCGGTGGGTGTGTGTCCTTCGTGGGTTTGTGAGAGGGGTTGGTTTGTTTTTCGGTCAGTGAGAGTGTTGCTAAATGAGATAGATTAGGGTTTATGTTTATTGTGTTACTGCTGAGAGGTTGAGAGGGGGGAGTTTGTTGCTTTGGGAATAGTAGAGAGGGTCGAGAGAGTCCAGAGACTTAGGGTTTCTTTTTCTGGTTTACGTGTGCATAGGTTGAAGGTTTGTGTTTGGATCTTCGTTGATGGTGTGACCGTAAAAGAAAATCCGAGAGAAGAGTGTTGCCGAATAGGTTAAAAAGAGAGAGAAGAGATGAAGTCTGTGTGAGGGTGGAGAGAGATGGGAGAGAGATGCGTGAGCCTTAGGGTTTCTTTTTCTTTCGTTTGGCCGTGAGTTTGTGTCTAGGGTTTTTAGTGTTTTTGATTTTTTTTTATAGAGAGGGAGAGGGGAGGCGTGAAGAGAGAATGAGGAAAATAGAGAGCTTTGGGTTTGGAATTGTTATGTTTTTATAATGGTGTGCTAGGTTTTCCAAGTAAGGAAATAAATCATATAAAAAAATGGATGTATTATATTAAGTTATTTAGGGAAAGAATTTGTGTAATTTTGGTGGGGATCGGATTCAAAATATTTTTAAATTTGGGAGGAGATTTGGTAGTGATTTTGGCATGTGTTTTAATTGTTTTAATATATGTATGTGGGCTTTTATGGGTTGCAGGAGTTTTGGGGCGAGGCTAACATTTAAAACAGAGATCAATCAAGCGAACCCGATGCTAAACAAATGAATTAAACTTGATAATGTATAAATTTTTGAATTTTCCCTTCCGAGGTCTGTTTCTCGCGACTTTCGTAACTTATCGGGTAGTGCCTTCATACGAGGCTCATCATTGGGCTTTATGCAAAAATACAGTGTCTACAGTCGCCCCCACTTTAATGGGGCTTTTGTAGTGTGTGACAGTGACAACCCTATCAAAGTTATGCATGCATTTTTTTACTTACCTGGTTCGTCGGCTGTCGTATTTACCTGCTACTTTACGAGATGCTTCGAACTGAATTGATTTGGTGACGAGGTGCTGTGACCCCTTAGGTTTATCCCTGTAAGATGTTGCGATCTCTAGGATTCATTACCAAACTGAGCTGATGTGAGGTGGTTCATTCCCGAACCGTTACTATTAGAGGTGGTCAATTCCCGAACAGTTACTTGAGAGGTGGTCCATTTCCGAACCGTTACTGATGAGATGGTTCATTCCCGAACCGTTACTTGAGACGTGGTTCATTCCCGAACCGTTACTTGAGAGGTGGTCCATTCCCGAACCCTTACTTGAGAGGTGGTCCATTTCCGAACCATTACTTGAGAGGTGGTTCATTCCCGAACCGTTACGTGAGAGGTGGGTCATTCCCGAACTGTTACTTTATGAGATGTGGTCTATTCCTGAACCATTACTTTATGGGATGGTTCATTCCTGAACCGTTACTGGTGAGATGATTCATTCCTGAACCGTTACTGATGCAAAGGGTTCATTCCCGAACCGTTACTGATGAGATGGTTCATTCCCGAACCATTACTGGTGAGATGGTTCATTCCCGAACAGTTCTCCATTCTCGGAGTGCCATTCCCAGCTTGCTCGTCCTCATTCCCGACAAGGTGGTCCATTCCCGAAGTTACGCTCCATTCCCAGAGCGCCATTCCCGGCTTGGTCTTCCTCATTCCCGAGGAGTTGTTTGTCCTCATTCCCGAGGTTATGCTCCATTCCCGGAGCGCCATTCCCGACTTGCTCGTCCTCATTCCCGAGGAGTTGCTTGTCCTCTTTCCCAAGGTTATGCTCCATTCCCGGAGCGCCATTCCCGGCTTGCTTGTCCTCATTCCCGAGGAGTTGATTGTCCTCATTCCCGAGGTTGTTCTCCATTCCCGTGGTTCTTCGTAATTTTGTTTTCAAAGCCTGGGAAGACAATACAAAAAAAACGTATGTATATGAGGTGTATGCATGTATGCATGGATGCATTTCCTATTCCGATGGGTTAGGCCTTCCTTGTACCCTTTGGTCGCCCCCGGGCCTGTTTACTATTTCCTCTGTCAATTATCTATTGGTAATTGCTCAGTTATCTTTGGTTCCATAGCTCAGGATCTCGTTGTGTCCCTTATTTGCGGGGTGGTAGACTGGTCGCCCCCAGACCTGGCTTAGCTTTCTACTCTCCGCTGCTTGCACTAGGTCAAGGTGGATTACGTGATGTGTCACTTCGTATCAACATACTATATTACTGGCTACAAAATAGTCCCAATAGTTATACATATTATTGTCCTCAAAGAATGCCCAATAATGAAACCATAGAACCTTCAAAACACTCAATGCTACTCAAATCCAAGTCTTTGAATAAATCATCTAAGCCAGACTCACAATGTGTGTGCAAAGGTTCTTTTACAGATTGATTCCTAGGTAAGCCAACTCAATGATTTCATTTAAAAATTGGGATCGATGGGTCAAACCAACCTAGATGTCTCAATTATGCTATGCAATTGCTTTTCCGTGCTCAATATGGTATGTGTTTTTTTTTGTCTTTTTTTTTTATTCTTTTTTATTCTTTTTTTTTTCAACACACCTACCCTTTAAGGTAGTATTTCTCCTCATGGTGGTCCTAATACTCGCCCATGGGTAGCTTCATGCTTATCAGTTATATGTGGTTTATTTTTTTGCTGTAGAGACTTTTCTTTTATTTTCAACCATACCACACATCCTAACACAAGCAAATCAGGATAGACATCTAAGCAAACGGTCATTCATCGACCTGCAATTTCTTCAACTAGTCACCTTGCCGACTACTCAGGTTTTCACTGCTATAAACCTATGATTAAGTGCTCACGAATCTAAACTAGATCAACTACTCAAAGTATCAGATAAAAGCACATCAAGAGCTTATCGTTTCTAAGATTTCACCATAAAGCAAACGATTTCATCATCGGACTTATGCCTAATTATTAATAACTAAAAGCAAATTTTTTTTTCCTTTTTTTTTTTTGCTGAAGGCCCCCAAATGGTCTTTTTATTTTTGCCATATTTTTTTTTGTTTCTCGGCTTCCTCTTCCCCGATATCCATGTTTGCTAAACTCTTATTGACATGTCTTCTTTCTTCTCTAACCCAACAAATATCTATGATGGCTTTTAAGACACGGGGTTAACATGATGCGTGTATGCATGATATTCATGTGATGCGTGTGGTTATCAAAACAACATATATCATTCCGACTTTATTCCTCCCACACTCGTGGTAAGTCTATTTATGTCTTAGGTATGGCTTATTTTATACCCCGATGTGGGGTACACAAATTGTTCTCTCTTATGCTACGGGGTGAACCTTGGCTACCTTAGTCCCTTTACAGAAGCATGAGTCCGATATCCACACTGGCTTTCATCCAGAAGGATACGCCTTGTTACGACATATTTGTTCATTTTATATATTTGTTCATTTTGTAAATATCTCTCTTTTGCGGGGCGTTTACAGCTAATTAAATCAGTGATGTTTTCTATCCAGGTGTATTGGTCTTCATTGTTTATATTGCCAAAGACTGTAATTAGGAAGGTGCAGTCTATCTTGAGGTCATTTCTTTAGAAGGGTAGTGAGCTTGTTTCGACATGGGCGAATGTGGCTTGGGATAGAGTTTGTTTGCCTGTCAAAAAAAGGGTTTGGGGATTAAGAAGCTAGAGGATTGGAATAAGGCGGCTATTACTAAGCACTTAAAGTTTCTTAATTCGGGTAAGGAATCCTCTTGGTCTACGTGGGTTCGTTCTTACTTGTTGAGGGGGCATAGTTTTTGGGAAGTTACATGTCCTAGTGATTGTTCATAGAGTTGGCGGAAAATATTAGGCCTTCGTAATTTTGTGCATTGTAGGATGAGGTTTCATATTGGGAATGGTGAGAAGGCTTTATTATGGTATGACAATTGGCACCCTATGGGACCAATTATGGATACCTTGGGAGAGAGAGTCATTTATGATTCAGGACTAGGTAAGATGGCTAGGGTGGCTGCTATTATTGATGGTAACTGTTGGCGCTGGCCATCAGCGAGGTCAGCCAATCTTCTCCAATTGGCTTGTTCTATGCATATGGATTTTGTTCCTTGTGATACGAAGGAGGATATGCTGGTGTGGGAGGATGATCATAAAGGTTTTTTTTTCAATCAAGAGTGTTTCCGATGCGTTGAGGGTAAGAAGTAATCGGGTGAGTTGGTACCGAATTGTTTGGTTTCCAAAGGCCATTCCAAGACATGCTTTCATGCTTTGGCTCATGATTCAAGAAGGCCTTTATACTCAGGATCAGTTAGTGGCTTTTGGCATTTCAGGTTCTTCTATGTGTGTGCTTTGTAGTCATTCGGGGGATGATAGAGATCATCTCTTCTTCAAGTGTTCATTTGCTTCTCAGAAATGGTCGTCTATTTTGGCTAAATGTGGTATAAATTGGTGCTCTCGTGACTGGATGCAGACTATTATGTGGATGGAGCAGTATAGTAGTGGATCTTTGTGTCATTTACTTGTTCGATTATCCTTTGCCACTGCAGTTTACTTCATATGGAAGGAGAGGAATGCTCGACTATATGACGAGTCTCATAGTCCATATAGAGTTTTCTTGACCAATATTATGTTTACTGTACGGACTCATGCTAGTTTTTCAAGAAAGATGAAGCTTTCATATGATAATAGATGGCTTCAACAATCTTGGCAACTATCCTACGATATTTTTTGAATTGATTTTTCTTGTCTTTAGCCTAATTGGCTTTTGTTCTGTAGCTAGGAAGGCCTGTCTTCCTTAGCTCTCTGGGGTATGCCCCTATGCTTTTGTTATTTCTTTGGTTAATATACTTACTTTATCCAAAAACATATAAGGTGACTAAGCAACTTCAAATGATAGGGGGCCTAAACACAAAGTGGCCCATCGACATTTTGAAAACTTTTGGCTCAATCGGCATAAGAGATAAACTGGTCCCAGTTTAAATGGCCCAACAAGTTCATACCTCATGATAATAGGTCTAAATGGATCCAAATGATGATTGTCCCAAACACAAGCATAAAGGGCGGCTTCTATAGGTCATACAACTATGGTTCACATATGGGCTTATAAGGGTATGGATAAAGGCTCCCGCCTGCGAAGGGTTGCCCACAACTAGGTCTCCCCACTCAAGGGTTCGAGCGACCAAGTGAACGCACCTTTTTTATACCCTGAGGTATGTGCCAACGAGTGATGATGCCATATAACAATCCGCCGCCTCGAGCGAAAGCGACTTCACGATACATGACGCAATCATGGTAAAAAGGGTATGCAATATATGAGACTAGGTTAACTAAAGCAAAAACCACAAGCATTACAAAGAATTATTTCGGGACCGATTCCCTATCCCTAGTGGAGTCGCCAAACTGTAGGGAGTGAGGCGATCCTGTCCGGGCTAGTGGAGTCGCCAAAGTATATAACGGAATAATAAAAGAGATGCGACTAAGAGACTTGGCCGACATCTATATGGGACCTCGTATGCCCAATTGGACATATTTTACATCCAACCAAGCGTACCTTGTCCGGGGCGGCAAAATATCGTGGTAAGGCTGCCTTTAGGCATTTCTCTCAAATGGGGGACCTTTAATCTGACGTAATTAGCCCATGCGCACTAAATAACGATGCATAAATAAATAAATGAAATCACATACAGAAAGTAAATAACGTAAAAATAAAAGAGATGCGACTAAGAGACTTGGCCGACATCTATATGGGACCTCGTATGCCCGATTGGACATATTTCACATCCAACCAAGCGTACTTCGTCCGGTGGGGCAAAATATTATGGTAAAGGTTGCCCTTAGGTATTTCCCTCAAATGGGGGACCTTTAATCCGACGTAATTAGCCTATGCGCACTAAATAACGATGCATAAATAAATAAATGAAATCACATATAAAAAGTAAATAATAGAATAATAGAAGAGATGCGACCAAGAGACTTGGCCAACATCTATATAGGACCTCGTATGCTCAATTGGACATATTTCACATCCAACCAAGCGTACCTCGTCTGGCGCAGCAAAATATTGTGGTAAAAGCTGCCCTTAGGCATTTCCCTCAAATAGGGGACCTTTAATCCGACGTAATTAGCCCATGCGCACTAAAAAATGATGCATAAATAAATAAATGAAATCACATACAGAAAGTAAATAACGGAATAATAAAAGATATGCGACCAAGAGACTTGGCCGACATCTATATGGGACCTCGTATGCCCGATTGGACATATTTCACATCCAACCAAGAGTACCTCGTCCGGCACGCCAAAATATCATGGTAAAGGCTGCCCTTAGGCATTTCCCTCAAATGGAGGGACCTTTAATCCGACGTAATTAGCCCATGCGCACTAAATAACGATACCTAAATAACTTAACGGAATAACGGACGGAAAGTAAATAGCGTAAAATAAAATGAAAATAAACAATAAGATAAAATGCGGAATAATGAAAGTAAATAAATAAATTAACAACGACAAAAGGCAATGTGGGATCTCGCATGCTCGGTTGGACATATTCCACATCCAACCAAGCATGCCGTGTCCGAGATAACAAAATGAATATTAAAGAGAGGGCCCTCAAGTCTTATCTTTTAAGACGCTCCTCGGAAGTGCGTTGAGGCATCGCCAGAAGGGTTAATGCTCCGCGGATTTTTTAGTTCACTGATTTGGACTATGTTTTCCTTCACTGTTTCGGATTCTGTTTTGGATCACTATTTTGGGCTATTTTTTGGATGGTTCGAGGGCTGATTTTTGGACTGTTTTCAGGGGTGTTTCGGTAGTCAGAGGGGGCTATTTCTGGACTGTTTTTTATTGGTTTCACGATATTAGGGAAGGGCTAATGTGGGTGATGTTTGTGGTGTCGGTTAAGAGGAAGTTTGTTTTGGCAGTCTGTGTGAGTCGGTGTGTGTGTGTCTTAGCAGTGAGTGCTGTGACGTATGTGTGTGTTTAAGAGTGGCGTGCAAGGTGTCAACGTGGTGTATCTGTTGAGTGAGAGAGAGAGCCAAGTGTGTGTGTGTGTGTTGAATGTGTTTAGTCGATGAGTGTGTGCATTTTTAACGTGGCATGCTGAGTGTGTGTAAGATGTGTGTGTGTGGCTTAGGTTTGTTTTGTGTGAATGGTTTTCTCAGCTTCTTGAATCGGTCAGGCTGTGTGTTTGTTTTGCCGAGAAGAGAGAAAGGCTGCTAGTTGATTGGTTGTTCGGTGGGTGTGTGTCCTTCGTGGGTTTGTGAGAAGGGTTGGTTTGTTTGTCGGTTAGTGAAAGTGTTGTTGAATGAGATAGATTAGGGTTTATGTTTATTGTGTTACTGCCGAGAGGTTGAGAGGAAGAGAAGGGGGAGTTTGTTGCTTTGAGAATAGTAGAGAGGGTCGAGAGAGTCTAGAGCTTTAGGGTTTCTTTTTCTGGTTTACGTGTGCATGGGTTGAAGGTTTGTGTGTGGCTCTTCGTTGATGGTGTGGTCGTGAAAGAAAATCCGAGAGAAGAGTGCTGCCGAATAGGTTAAAAAGAGAGAGAAGATATAGAGGCCGTGTGAGGGTGGAGAGAGAGGAGATAGAGGCGAGAGCCTTAAGGTTTCCTTTTCTTTCATTTGGCCGTGAGTTTGTGTCTATGGTTTTTTGTGTTTTTGATTTGCTGTTATAGAGAGGGAGTTGGGAGGTGTGAAGAGAGAATGAGGAAAAGCGAGAGCTTGGGGTTTGGAATTGATATTTTTTATAATGGTGTGTTAGGGTTTGCCAAGTAAGGAAATAAATCATATAAAAAAATGATGTAATCATTATAATGGTGAAACTGCCAGGATCTTTCAACTTTGGGGAAAACTTCCTCTGAATGATGGCCCTTCATTCTTCTATCAATGCTACTGTCTCGTAATCTCCCAATCTTCTCTTTCATGAAAGAATATCTTTCATGAATTTGACATAGCTGGGCATTTGTTCCAACGCTTCTGCAAATGGAATGTTGATATGTAGCTTTTTGAAGATCTCCAGAAATCAAGCAAACTGCTTGTCTATTTTGTTTTTTCTAGAGACGCTGTGGAAAATGTGGAGGTGGAGTGAATCTTTCTAGATCATTTGCTTTTGCTTCTCTTTCCTCCATATGTGGCTCTGCTTCGCTGCTTTCTTTTGGAACTTCCTCAACAGTTACCTTGACTCCAACATCTTTATTGATTTCAGTACCGCTTTTCAGAGTGATGGCATGAAATTGCTCCTTCCATATGTTCTTTGGATTTGGTTATGTTTTGCTAGGAAGGGTACCTTGCAGTCTGTAACTCTGAGCATTGGCCAGTTGTCCTATTTGATTTTCCAGTGTCTTTATAGAAGCAGTTAGGCTTTGATTCAATGATGATTATGCTAGAAATATAGCATCATATTTCGCTGCTTGACCGTCATATTTTTCTTCTAGCTCTTCAATTCCTGGCTTATTCTCATACTCCTGACCTTTGTTCTGTTGTTGGAATCATGGTGGTGGATTATTTCTTTGCCCTGCATTGTTGCTCCATGCAAAATTGGGATGATTCCTCCACCCTGGGTTGTTGGTATTGGAATATGGATTGTTCCCCTATTTGTTGAAATTGTTGACATAATTCACCGTCTCTTCATGTTGGTTTGCCTCTGGTGCTCCTCCATATGGTGAACTCGTGGATCCAATAATGCCTTACATGCTAAGAGTTTCCATGAATTTGCATATCTGATCCAGCTTGGCATTCATTACGGTGTTGGCTCTATCTTCGTAAATTAATGCAATTCGTTAGATCATGCTCATTTATGTTGACCACAAATAATTATTGTTGGCCATTTATTCAATTAGGTCCAGGCCTGATCTTCTCATTTTTCCATTAAAGCTACTCCAGTAGCAGCATCAATTATGGTTCTCATCAGTCCAGAAAGTCCATTGTAAAAGGTTTGGACTTGTAGCCACTTTGCAATCTTATGGTGATGACATTTTCTGAGCAAATCCTTGTATCTTTCCCAAGCTTAGCAGAGGGATTCCAAGTCATGTTGTACAAAAGATGCAATGTCATTCCTCAGCTTTGCAGTTCTAGCTGGGGGAAAGTACTTTGCAAGGAATTTGGTGGCTAGAGTGTTCCAAGTTGTGATGGAACCTGCTGGTAGTGAATATAACCAAGCCTTAGCTCTATCTTTTAAGGAATAGAGAAAAACACGCAGTCTCATTACTTCCTTAGCTGCTCGATTGTAATTGAAAGTGCCGCAAACTTCCAGGAAGTTGCTGATGTGGGCATTAGGATCTTCAGTTGCATTCCCCCCAAACTGAACTGACTGTTGTATCATCTGAATACATGTTTTGATGTCACACGTATTTGCTGGTAAGGGAGGAAGTACAATATATGAAATGAAGCCGTCAACCACTGGAATAGTTCTGTCTCGAATGAGAATTGGTGGTGCAACTTCCAACGGTTCAGATTCCATATTGATCAGTGCGTCTTGGCCTTCTCGTATTTCCCTTCTCAACTGTCTGATGGTTCTTTCAATTTCTGGGTCAAGCGGTCGGATTTCAAAGCTTCTGGTTCGTCTCATGTAGTGTCTGAGAACCTGAAACATAAGTAAACAAAAATAATAAATGAAAATAAATTAGACACAAGTAAAAGTATCTAACCCCAAAATTGATAGTGAAAGAAAAATAAGTCCACGGCAACGACGTAAAAAACTTGATCGGTGAAATCACTCATGTTACGCAACCGCACGTATCGCTCAAGTAGTATAAAATGTACCGATTCCATGAGGACTTAATACCTTAGCTATTAATTTATGACATTAAATTTTTACGAGTATCTAATAGATTGATTATTGATTGGATAATGATTTTTGTTTTGAAAATAAGTAAATAAAATAGTGCGAAAGTAAATTAAAGGAAAAATCAATATTAAGAAACTATATAGGGTTGTGAATCCTTCCAATATATTTTAAAGATGAAGTGATTATCTCATGAATGTGTAATATATTGGTTTGTTAACCTGGAACACAAAATTATGCAAAAGCCTCTTCCGATGGTCAGATGCAAACACCCAGTATAACCCAATTAATCATATTCTTATGTTAACCAAGTTACCTGAATTCATTAAGATTAAGTTACAATTATGGCTACCCCGCCCGACAGGTATATTCCTATCATGTAAGGAAATCTATTAAGGGTTATCTATCCTTAAGTGAGATCGTGAGCTATTGAGTCTAAGGCTGATACCTAAAATCCCTTTTCCAAGTTCATTTTAAGTTTACCAAATCAATCTTATTAATGGCCAGTTAACAGGAAGAATTAATACTAATGCTCAATAAATAAACCTTTATATTACCCAAAACATAAAATTACCACTTATAAACTGGTGATATTAGAATTCATCACAACCTTAGATACAGGGTTTAGTTACCACACATATCTAAGAATAATAAAGACATAAATAAAGTAAATGACATGAACTAAAAGCTGGAAATTAAATAGATAAATTAACAATAAAAGAAAATACCGGGGTTAGATGATCCACTTTTATTACTTCTAATTTAGATATCTCCCTTATTTTAATATATAAACTTTGCATGAAATTACCAACCGACCATATAGGCGGTATCCTGATTAAGTCAAATTTATGATTAATTTCAACCATCCATAAAGGCGGTATCCAATTTAGTCAGGTTAAAATCAATTTAATTAAGTCTAACCGACCATAAAAGCGGTATCCCATTAAGTCAGGTTTTAAAATAATTTATATATTATAATTAAGAGAGATTATTCTAAATATTAGTAATAAAAGCTTTACTCTTCACCCCAGCAGAGGGGAGTTACCTCCTCATACTGAAAAGTAAAATAAAGACTGAAAAGTAAAATAAATAAAGAACTATTGCGTAAATTAAAAATAAAATACAAAATGCTGTAAACAAACAAGATACAATCTTCTTATTATTATTAAGGAAATCTCTCGAAGAAGTTATGAAATTTAAAAATGAAATGACTTGGTATTTATAAACAAAATTTTGCCTTCACAAATTTCTCCACCAATTTCTCCACTAATTTCTCCATTAATTTCTCCACCAAACATGGCACCAAATATGACACAAAACATGACACCAAATACTCCACCAAACATGCAAGCATGTTTGGTGGAAGTTTGACAATTTTCATTTTTTATTTTTTGTTTTGAAAATGACTTTAATAATTGCACATAACAAACTTCTAGATATTTTTATCAATTTCAGTCATGTAAACTTTCGAATTGGAAATTATTATAAACTTCAAAGTTGTAGATATTTGAGTCTTCTTTAATCTAGAACTTGAATCACTTCAATCCGATATCAGAGTATAATGTTATGGCAAAAATACGACAATTATGCAAAGTTGAAATTTCCAAAATTGTACTTCGTTAGAACGCCATTTCAAGTTTCCAACCTCCAAAATCCAAATGTCAAGTCCTGTTTTTGCCCTTATATGTTCCATATTTAGTCCTGATTGATTCCATTGAGTCCCAAAACTTTATTTATCTGCAAAACACATAAAAACACATCAAAACATTCATAAAACTCGAGAAAACAAACAAAATATTAGGTTAAAGGGGCGGTAAATAGTGATATATTTTCCGCTCATCACACCCCCAAACCTAACATTTTTCTAGTCCTCGAGCAAAACAACAAAATAAAATAAAATAAAATAAATAACTGAAACTAAATTAAACTAAGCCACTTTCGTAGGGATCACGTGGCATTTAGCGTATGCAACAAGCCTTTAAACCCCTAGGTATCCCCTAATGGAAGAGTTTTAGTCACGTGAGGGCTTACAGTGACGATACCCACAAACGTAAAATACACACAAAAGCAAAAAGTTAAACAAGTTAGTGACTAAAGAAGTGAAACCCTTCTCCAAGTTAATAGCTATTTTCTTTCTTTCTAAACTACCTAATAAGTAAATTCTCCGATTATTTTTACTATTCTCCATATACACAACCAACAATGTGTTAATCAAATCTTTATGCCCACAATATTCATAAGTGTAGTTGAAAAGAGAGTAATATTTTTATCCTAAAGTTATAACAGAATTCACACATTTTTTAGCAATGGATTTTTTTTTGATTTTTTGATTTACAATATCTTTAATCCATGTAGCGAGCTTTGGGCCAGTGACTCCCAAGCCACTTGGCTTTAGGGCACTAGGTGTTAAGACACCCTTACAGACTTAATTACTCGGATTTCAGACGTATTTTATTTTTTTTTACAACATCTTCATCCATGTAGCGAGCTTTGGGCCAGTGACTCCCAAACCAGTTGGTTTTAGGGCACTAGGCGTTAAAACACCCATACGGACTTCATTACTCGGATCTCAGATGTTTATTAATTTTTTTTAAACCATCGTTTTTTAGATGCTTCCTCTAATTAAACTAGAGCACTGAATGTTACAAACTTTTCACTTATAACTCATGGTTGTATGTTACCATGCATGTTGATAATATCTGTCAACTGAGCATATGAAGATCCAATTTAGTCAGTATTATGGAGAATTCACAAATTAAATAATTCAAAAGGAAATAAACATAAATTAACTTGTTAAGAAATAAGTTGAGATACGTCTCAGGAGTGGAAATTCCGTACTCAACTATCTCACACCAATTTCTTCTGATTGGTCAAGTTAAACACACAAAAACAAAATATTTTTTTATAATTTTCAAATTTTTTTTTTATAATTTTTTAATTTTTGAAATTTTTTTTGACTATAAACCAAGCAAAAACAACACAACTAAAAAAATAAAAATAAGATACTAATCAATTATTCTCCTCATTCAAACCTAATTGAGACATTGTCCCCAATGTCTAAAAAGTAGTATAAGAGTTTAGAAGACTATACCTGGTTAGCTGAAATTCTGTATCTAAGAAGAAAATTAAAGGTTAAGATCCGGATTTATCTGACGCTTCTTACCACGATCATTATCGGACCAGTTTATCTTGGAAATGATAGGGTCAGTTTGTGGTTCAAAGCCTAAAAGTTGGTCAATTAAATCATTGGTAGTTCTGGCACTGAAGATGATATCTTTTACAGGTTTTGACATGAACCTATTTCTCCGGGTATCATCAAGAAACACACAAAGAAAATCATAAAATCCATCAGCATTATATAGTCCAATCAATTTCTGGTGTATGTTCAAGTTCGCCCAATACAGTACTGTAAGAATTTCCTCAATCGTGTCCAAGCCACCTGACAAAGCAATAAAAACATCAGCACAGTTAATCAATTCCACCAGTCGTTCAGACATACCTGGCACGATGCATTCATCTCTGTTTGATGGTCCTATAAGATTCGCATCTGCCAAAGGTTTTGGGATGATTCCCAGAACTTGACTACCTCATTCTTGTACAGCCCTTGAAATGTAACCCATTAGTCCAAGATTGCCACCGCCATATACTAAGTGCATATTCCTTTCAGCTATGACTCTACCCAATTCTTGTGTTGCCGCAAAGAATTCTGGTTTAGAACCAACACTAGTACCGTAAAACACACAGATGTTTACAACTCGTCTTCTTGAAGTTGCTTCCATTATTAATTTTTTTTATGAATTTCTTTCTCAAATATGGATGTCTTCAAGAGTGCAATAACGAGCTGAATTTATAGAACCTGAAAAAGGGGTGAGTAATAATAACACTAGTATCTGCCAAATGACAATTATTAACTAACCAGTAAAATATATCGTGAAAGTCAAAAGTCTGGATCCTGTCGGAGAAAATAAAAGAAAATAAAAAAACAAATCACAATTATTATATAAATACAAAGAGATAATAATATTTATAAGAAGTAACCGCTTGAATGACGTCTTTGCGTCAGGGGCAAGCTTCCCATGCAATTTTCTTATAAATTGGCAAACAAGGATTTTAAAGTCAGATTCTCGAGACTTAATTGTTGTCTTTCTTTTTGAAATTATGTATATAACTTGTGAATTGCGTGATTCACATATCCACTGGGATGCGTCTCAGGAGTTAATGATATGTCATCTAAAGACTCCTTACTCAAGCCATCTCTAATGAATTTAATTTTACCTTCACAATTATCAGACACCATTCCTAAAGAACGACAACGAGTATTACATGTCATGCATGCAAATTTATAGCAAACACCCATTCTTTTAGCTCTTCTTTTCTTTGCATAGGTGTTTTTTCCTAAACCAGGCAGATATGAAATAAAAGAGTCAGAGGATTCACCTGCCAATCGGACCCGTTCTTCAATTAACCAATGAATGTCATTATCATAAGTCTCATTCGTTTCGAGCTTTGTAGACTTTCATCAGAGAGTTTTGAGGGAGAGAAGGAAATTACTTGTGAAGATTTGCGAGAACGTCTTCCATCCTTTTTGTGACTTAACCTAGAAAAATTAAACACACAAAAATAAAGCACACCAAATCTTAATATATACACAAATTGCATGGGTTGCCTCCCTGCTAGTGTTAAGTTTAACGTCGTCAGCTAGACATTACTGCCCGAACGTTAGGTTGGATTTGAAAGTGTGACACTTTCTTTTTGTTGCTCCAATGATTCTTCCCAGTAGTGCTTGAGACGCTTGCTTTTAACTTTGAAGGTTTTATTGGAGTTGCGATCATGTAACTCAATGGCTCTATCCGATAAAACTTGGGTGATTAAGAATGGACATGACCACCATGATTTTAACCTCCCAGGGAAAAATTTCAACCTTGATTTGCTGAACAATACCCGCTGGCCCGATTCCAGTTGTATGCACACTAATTTCTCATCATGTCTCTTTTTGGCCTTTTCTTTGTAAAGTTTTGGCATTCTCAAAAGGCTGTATGTGAAATTCCTAATTCGTTGAGTTGGTTGAACCATTTCTCTTCGGTTTCTTACATTTCAAGATTTAACTTGTTCAGTGTGCATCACGTTTTATCTTCAAGCTCCACAGGCAGATGACATGCTTTAAGTTTGTCAGTGGGACTTTGCATTGCATCAGAGTTCTGGATGGTACTATCTTTCACATCAAGTCTGAAACATTCCTACTTCTTTTCATCAATCGAGATTCCATGGCTTTGAAAATTTTGAATTTTACTTCTTGGTCATGTACCCTCATGATTAATTCTCTTTTTTTTACATCAATAATTGTTCGACCTATAGCCAAGAATGGTCTCCTGAGGATGATGGGCACGTCTTCGTCTTCCTCCATGTCAAGGATAATAAAGTCTGCTGGGAGAATGAGTTTTTCGACTTTGGCCAGCACATCCTTAACTACACCTCTCGAAAATGTGAGCGATCTATCAGCAAGTTGCAGAGAGACTGAGGTGGGCATTGCTTCTCCAATTTACAGTTTTCTGTAAATAGAAAAAGTCATCAAGTTAACACTAGCACCTAAATCACATAAAGCCTTACCGACGTTATATTCTCCTATGGTGCAATGGATGGTGAAACTGCCAGGACCTTTCAACTTTGGGGGAAGCTTCCTTTGAATGGTGGTACTGCAATCTATCATTGCTATTGTCTCGTAATCTCCCAATCTTCTCTTTCGTGAAAGAATATCTTTCATGAATTTTACATAGATGGGCATTTGTTCCAACGCTTCTGCAAATGGAATATTGATATGCAACTTTTTGAAGATCTCCAGAAATCGAGAAAACTGCTTGTCTAGTTTGTTTTTCTGGAGACGATGTGGAAAAGGTGGAGGTGGAGTGAATCTTTCTCGATCATTTGCTTTTGCTTCTCTTTCCTCCATATGTGGCTCTGCTTCGCTGCTTTGTTTTGGAACTTCCTCAATAGTTACCTTGACTCAAACATCTTTTTGTTTTTAGTACCGCTTTTCAGAGTGATGGCATGTCATTGCTCATTCCCCATGTTCCTTGGATTTGTTTCTGTTTTACTAGGAAGGGTACCTTACGGTCTGTAACTCTGAACATTGGCCAGTTGTCCTATTTGATTTTCCAGTGTCATTATAGAAGCAGTTAGACTTTGATTCAATTCTGATTGGGCTTGAAATATAGCATCATATTTCGCTGCTTGAGCGTCATTTTTTTTTCTAGCTTTTTCAAGGGACCAGCACTTCTTCTATTCTTGGCTTATTCTGATTACTCCTGGCCTTTGTTGTATGTTGGAATATTAGTGGTGGATTGTTTATTACCCGCATGTTACTCAATGCGAAATTCCCTCTTGGGATTTAATTCCTCCATCACATGGGTGTAGGTATTGGATAAGATTGTTCCCCTGTTGTTGAAATTATGACATAATCAATGTCTCTTATGTGGATTTTCCTCTGGTGCTCCTCCATATGGTGAACTTCTGGATCCAATATTCCCTTGCATGCTTAAGAGTTCCATGAATTTCATATCTCATCCTTGCTTGGCATTAATTGCTGGCTTGGCTTCCAACTTCGTAAATTCCTGTAATTCGTTAGATCATGCTCATTTTCTCTTGGCCACAAAGATTATTGTTGGCTTTCTTCAATTAGGTCTCAGGCCTGATCTTCTCATTTTGCCATTAAAACTCCCTCCATTACTTCCAACAGCCAGCAATCAGTATGTGTTCTCATCAATCTAGAAAGTCCATTGTAATGTAGGGAAGGTGGGGACTTGTAATTGTTGGACAATTATGACCCATAGCGTCACTATTTGTACAGATCATGGTGTTGTTGTACAAATTAACTATGTGACAAAGGAGATTGCTCTCTTATCATTTGTGATTAGATCACCTAGATGTATAAATGATGAAGAGTCCCTATGATTTGTTCCTGGATGGAGAATGATATGAGACAGTATCAGTCCACGAAGGATAAATCATTAAATATCCCTAGTCAGAGTATATCGAGATTGGACATCGATAAATACGTAAAAGACTAGTATTACACTTGTGCGCGTTGTGAGGGCACAACGGCATAGTTCTCATATATTTGGGTATAGGATACTCATGCAAGTGTAATAGGAGGTTGTGTTTTACCGATGGTACGGGAAACAGCTTCGCTTGGATAGACCCCCTCGGAATTCCATTGGTAGTATGACTATGTGTCTATGGAAGTCCGAAATCAGGGTAGGTGTATTTGGTCTTAACCTGAGACTTGCACCGCTAATACTTGCGACAATCAATATACTTTGGTTGAGGTCGTCCAGGGCTTTAACAGGTTCTGTGTACGCCAATGCTGGGTATATTGAGAATCGTAGTGTGTTGGGTGTGATGTCAAGACGAAAGTGTCACTCCAGTCATATGGAGATGATGGTCACGTAGGATACGGTACTGGTTCTCTTAAGTGCTGCAGTCATCGGGATAAAATGACAAGGTCATGTTATCCGATTATAGAGACTAGTTACCAGACATCCGACATATGCTTCGTACGGGGCAGACACAATTCCAGCCCCAGGCCTAGCACGTGATCATCCGATACTGGACAGAAATACGCAATACTACGTATACTACGCCTGATATAGATCTTTATTCCTGTAAGGATATTTCTGGAGAATTGGGTAGGCATGGCGCTTTGCTAGAGGCCAACCTTGTCTTGTAAATCGGTATAAACGTAGTACGAGGTACTTACGTGTTCGGATAGTCCGACGACCGAATTTACTGCCAACATATCCGGGGATCTCATGGGTCGCTTCCCGAAGATTCACCGATGACGTATGACTCGCACTCTAAATTAATCTGGGATTAATTAGAAGAGAGAGAAATTAATCTGGGATTAATTACGGAGATATTTTATCTGGGATAAAATATCATTTAAAGAGAGATAACGATTAATTTGGAATTAATCGAATAAATTAATATATTTGATATATTAAACGAAATTAGATTTCGACGCGGAATTAAAATTAGATTTTAATTCGGGCGAACGAATTAATTTAGAATTAATTCGTTAGCGACGTGAATAGTGATTTGCTAGGCGTAATCATTTAATTACGACGCAACGGAAAATTCGTTAATTTGGAAAATTAGCGAACCCGAGCCCGAGATTATTGCGAGCGCATTCGCATTTCGAATTCGAGTGCGGCACGCAAGTCAAATCAAGCGTCAAATCGCTAGTCGCATCAAGCGTCAAATCACTTGTCACTTTGAGTGATGTGACTTGACAACTTGTGATTGATGTGATTGAGTGATGTGGTGGTTGATGAAGCCTTTATGGCTTGACTTTTGAAATCCAAATTCATGGGAAAAAATGCATTTGAAATTCAAATGAGTGTATTTATACACAAATTTGGAACCACAAACACAACTCTCTCTTTTCTCTATCTCCTCTCTCTCACGCCCTTGGGGCAAATGTTCACTGGTTTTCTGTAAAAAACCGAGCAGTGAAGGAAGCAAGAGTGGGATTTTGTGGCAAAATCTCAAGTGCTAGCACACTTCGAGACTGCGAAGGTGTGATGATAGGGAAGTCCACCAATGAGCCGGGAATCAAATGACGAAGCTTGGAGCTTGTTCGCGGGAGCTCAAAATCAGGAATTAGGAGAACGCCAAATCTGTGTGAACTGTGAGCAGTCCACTAAGAGCAGAATGGATTTTTGTTGCCTCCGCATCGCTCAACCGATCGATGTGAGTATTCGCAACTTATTCGATGTATTCGCAATATTTCATGCTTATTATTGATCTTGGGCCTTAATAGAAACCAACAATGGCATCTAGAGCAAGGTTTGAGCATGAAATGTTTAGGGCTTAAAATTGGGTAAAATGATTTTGAGCATGATTTTATGAAATGGATGAATGAATATGCTTAAATGTGTTTGAATTGAAGAGTTTGATTGGATCAATTTCAAGAAAATGGTTTGGAACATTTTTCCCCAAATGCTTGGTTGGCCGAATGGTGACATAGCCCTAATGTCTTGGAATTTTGATTTTTGATTCATTGGATGAGTTAGAATCATGTTGGGATTGTTGATTTGAAATTAATTGGATTGAATTTTGAATGGACAAAAACCCTAATTGCCGAGACCTCGATGAGCATGTATTGGGTTTGATTTTAATCAAAATGTGTGGACATGTGATGATGTAAATGAGCATGATTAATGTATAAATTGATGTTTTAGAAATGTTAATTTGAGTAATTATTGATATACACTTTAGGTTAATTAAATGTGAAATTGGATTTTGTATTTAATTAATTGGGCCTTAAAATTGGATTTGGGCTTAAGTGTTGTAATTGGGCTTGTTGGGCTTTTTTGTACAAGTTGGGTTTAGGCCAAATGGATTGGATCCAATTGGCCCAAAAACGCTTCCATAAAGCCCAAATGCGACTTAATGGACCTTTAAAGTTTAATTGGGCCTAATGGGCCAAGATTGATTTCTAGGCTTATGGGGTAATTCCCGGATTGGATTTTGGTTATTCGGTTTGACCCGAGTTGACCAAAAGTCCACGCCTTAAGAAATTAATTAAAAGCCCATTGGACTTTAATTAAATTGACGTTGGACGTTAATCGGGCTTTGAGACCCGTAACGATTAAATTTGGAATTTAAGTCGTAAAGGTTCGTAATAAAGTGTAGTATTTAATTTGGAATTAAATAGTGAATTAGAATTAAATGTATTAAATTGGATTTAATTATGTAGTTTAATTTAATTCGAGAATTCGTACTTTGAGTACTTATTCGCAAAACGAGTTGTTTGACGCGCAAAATCAAATCGTTGTTTGAACATTGGATGGTCACTAATTATCAGATTAATTAATTTGATTAGATTGATTGATAACATGCTTGTGTGAATACATGGTTGCGATGCATGAATAATGTATATCGGATGGATATTAGATGGGTGGGACAATTTTAGAAATTGTTGTAATAAATTTGATTTATTAATTGGACCTGCGTGTCCAGCCTTATTACCTCTCATTCTTTGTATTCTCTTCTCACCTATTCCCCTCAATGTAAATGAGGTTTCTTTAGAAGTGTAGTGTAACGGGTAGAAGAAATATTTGTGCTAGCGGGAGAGAGAAAGAGAGAGATTTGATCTAGGATCATTGTGTTAAAGTATCCATCCGCATATCATTATTATTTTATTTATACGCGCTTTATTATGTGTTTAGAATGCATGTTTAAGGGTGTATGATGATGAGACCTTAACAAAGATAATAAATTGGTTGCCAATTTGCACGCGAAAAACCCTCGCAAAAATATTAAGCGTTTTTCCTTCCATTGAGTGATTCTACTCAAGATCTAAGACTGGCATTGGTTTGTTGGCCAAAGTCAAGGCCTTTGTCTGTCGAGGATGTGTTTGAATCACGAAGGCTTTGTTCCATATCATGTCTTGTCCAAGTTGTGGTTGTTGGCCAAAGTCAAGACCACTTCTTGTCCATCGACATTGATTACGAAGCTTTCCATGGTCAATGGGTCGCGCTTAACTGGGATCACTAAGTTTGTTGTGCCAAAGCCAAGGCTTAGTTGATTCAGAGGAAAAAGGTTAGGTAATACATTGGATGTATTGGCATATATAGATATATGTTTCGGACTTGGATGTCCCCCTACCGGATCTAGGAATTGGATTGGATCCAATCGATCTTAGAGATCTACCTAGTTAATTATCATACAATTTGTTGGCCAAAGTCAAGATTGTGTGATATTTAACGGGATCCTAGCCCACTAGGAAACGCGGTTTCCCGAGTACTCGACAGAGGGTTAGAGGCTCGCCGAAAAATAGTGGGAGGCAAGAATTGAATTTGCAATATTCGTTTAATTACTTGCCATACGCGCTCAAACAAATATCATTCGTCAAATAATTAAATGTTAGTTGGACTAATATTTAAATTGTTGTTTTAATAAATAGTTGGACTATATATTCAAACTATTCATTTATAGTTGATTTTATAATTGGATTATAGTAATCAATATAATTGATTTTAATTAAATTATAGTTGATTAAATAGTTGGACTATTGTAATCATTATAATAAATAGTACCTAAATCGTTGATTAAATAGTTGGACTATTAAAATCAAGATAAAATTGAAGATTGACATTTAAACATAATCCTAGGGAAAATGTATTTAAATGGTTTAATTTTCAAATTGGGAATAAATTTCAGGATGGTCTTGAAAAATAATAAGTTACTTATTTGATAAAATAACATATTAAGCCTAAGCCCGGAGTTAAGCAAATAGTAGAGCATAATCTTTGGAAGATTATGTGATGATAACTTTAGTGCTTAATCCATTAACTTGTCGCAGTAGACTCCTTAATTTCTGAATCAGAACTAAGGATTAGATCCTTAAAGTATGATAATGAAATTGAAGGATCTTCAAAGAATCTATCTTAGATTTAGAAGTACTAAAATTGCAAAAGTAACTCTTGGAGAGTTAATGACTATTCTCAAGGAGACAAAGTCAAAGTTTGCAATTAGGCAAGTAGCGCAAGGCGCACACTTACTTCGATATTCTAGAAGGCCAAGGCTTGGCCAAAGGCTTCTGGAGTGTGAAACTAGCAAAGGCAAAATCATTATAATCTTCTGGGAAGATAAATGACATATCCCAAAATGTCTGCCTAATTGTGGCAAACGGGATCGCGGAAGCGTGACTGCCGTTTGGACAAAGCAGACATGAAGGAATTGAAGACGAGCAAGGCTCTGACTTCAAATATGTTTGTCAACATTATGTTCACTACTAGTATTAAAATTGGATTTTAAATACTTAGTGTGATATAAATAATATTGATGTTCAGATCTGTTTTGAACAGGATACTGACTTCAATCGAGATTAATCTTCAGATTGGAAACGGGATGAAAATCGATGTTTTAAACCGTAGATACATATATTTAGAAACTGTTATAATGTAACTAGTTTGACTAGGAAACATTATCTCATATCAGTGTTTAACCCGCTGCGGGTGAACCTTTATATTCTAGAACACTAAGTGTTTTATTATATAAGATGATATTGAGATAAACACATTAGATGTGAATAACAGATTTATATTTTGAATATAAATAAATCTCAACATATAACATGACAAACAATAGCTCAAACTGATTTGATCAGATGAAACTTATATGGGCATTGTTGTCTGGGACACAATTAAACAAGAATCGTATATCCACACTTTTGAAGAGTGGGTACTCGGACTGATTTGATTCTATTCAAATAAAGTCTACGAATCTAGTTTATTGGGCAAAGTGCCTAAAACACTATTTACTTGGTAAAAGTGTAAATGCCACCAATCTGTTAGCCCTAGTTCATAGTGAAGCAAGTGGGCCCATGTCTAGCTAGGCTAGAGGTGGATATGAATATTTCGTGACCTTACGGATGTGGCATCGCGTTATGGTTATGTGTTTCTTTTGAAGAACACAAATCAGAAACTTTTAGAGTTTTCGACACGAAATAAACAAACAGATCGGCTAAAGTATTAAACCGTCACGGTAAGACCGTAATGGAAAATACTTAAGCAATAAGTTTCTAGTATACTTGAAAGAGTATAGTATTCTTTCAAATGAGGACTCCTCCCGGAACACGTCAATTGACGGTGTGTCCGAACTGACTAACCGAATTTTGTTGGACATGATAAGGTTAATCATGAGTCGCTCTGAGCTACCATTTCCTTCAACGGATAAGCTTTAAACAGTGCAGAACTTATTTAGAATAAGGTTCCATAAAATCTGTTTGACAGATATCATATTAGATATGAACGGGAAAGAAACCGGGTTTCTCATTCCTGAAATTTGGGTATGCTAGGCATATGTTTGGATGATACCAAACTAAAACCCAAATTGGGAGTTATCCTAGGGATACCCAAGTATTGTACTTATACACTCACTTGAGAACAATTGATTGTTGCTCGCCATGTGGTTTTCCTAAGAGGAATACCGATATGCAGTGGTAAGTGGGAGGATAGTAAATATAAAACTGAAGTAAAGTAGATAGAAAATAGAGAGTAATACTATTCAAGGCACCGATTCCTAATGGAACACAAATAGTTCATCAAGATGATGAAACTATACCATTAATCTTCGAATACACAAGAACCGCATATGTCGGAGAGAGTCAGAAAACAACCTGGGGTATGGGTTTCTGATCTCACCTCGTAAAGATGTCAATCTTTTGAGGTATACCAACTGACTACGTAGGAGGAAGTGATACAAGGTATCGACTCCCTATAATGGCAAAATGTCATGAGTCCGAAATGGATTCCATGTATATCAACAAGTTAGGATACTAGTTTATGTACCGCAAGGCATTGTGCATACTGGTACTTTATAAGTCTTCAAAGAAGACATACATGGATGGCAACATACCAATGTATAAAGCTAGGCTTTTAGCGGAAAGGTATCGTTATCAACATTGTGTTGATTACGATTCAACCTTTTACCTGTTGCCATGGTAAATCCATTTGGATAATGCTTGCTAAAGCTGCGTATTTCATTTATAAAATATGTCAGCTTAACGGGAAAATCGCTTTCCTTAAAAGGAAAACCTTTTGGAGGATGTTTATAACATCCTGTCGGTTGTCGTACCAAAATAGCAACAAGGTTTGCGGGTTATTCGATCCATGTTTGGATTGAAGCAAGCATAGGTTCTTGGAATTGTCGTTTTGATGTGATCATAATGGTTATGATTAATTCAAAACAAATGATTCTTGTGTATATAAGGAGGTTAGTGGGAGCGCACTGATAGTGGTTGTCCTATATAAATAATGATAATATGTCATTTCTTGGAAATGATATTCCCATAATAACTATCGGTGAAAGCTTGGCTTTCAGAAAACTCTCCGAGAAAACCGTACATTGAAAAATGTACGCGACCTGGTGTCTTATACGCTTTGAGCATATGGATTCACAAACAGGCCAATCCGAGTGATAGTCACTGGATTGAGTTAAGAACATACTTAGTATCTTAGAGAACTAAGGATGTTGTCTTATACTAAGGAGATGGAGAACTTGAAGTGACTGGGATCACTGTAGCAAGTTTCCTAACCGATAAAATGACTATAAGTCGTAAACGGTACTATAAAGTTTGAATAACGGTACAATGAGCTGGAAATCTTCCAAGCAAGATACTGTTACCGAATAAACAACAACATGGGTTATTACTGCAGCTGAGGCGGCAATAGAAGCCTTCTGGGTCGATAAATAAATCTAATTAGATTAGATATAATTCTGTTAGCAGCTGAGCTAGGCTTGAGCACAGGCTAAAGAATTAATGGTCTCATCAACGATCCAGATACATACTTCGATATTCATCTGATTCGTTCAGATCATACATCGTGGCGATGTGATGATTGTATAAATCGCATCAGACGATAATCATGTAAATCCGATGACGAAAACCTTTTCTCAGCAGTTTGAGCCAACCGTACATAGTTCGGTGTGTCAACACTCGAGTGACTGGCTATAGGCCAAGTGGGAGATTGTTGGACAATTATGACCCATAGCGTCACTATTTGTACAGATCATGGTGTTGTTGTACAAATTAACTATGTGACAAAGGAGATTGCTCTCTTATCATTTGTGATTAGATCACCTAGATCACCTAGACGGAGAATGATATGAGACAGTATCAGTCCACGAAGGATAAATCATTAAATATCCCTAGTCAGAGTATTATCGAGATTGGACATCGATAAATACGTAAAAGACTAGTATTACACTTGTGCGCGTTGTGAGGGCACAACGACATAGTTCTCATATATTTGGGTATAGGATACTCATGCAAGTGTAATAGGAGGTTATGTTTTACCGATGGTACGGGAAACAGCTTCGCTCTGGATAGACCCCCTCGGAATTCCATTGGTAGTATGAATATGTCTATGGAAGTCTGAAAAGGGAGGTAGGTGTATTTGGTCTTAACCTGAGACTTGAACCGCTAATACTTGCGACAATCAATATACTTTGGTTGCGGTCGTCTAGGGCTTTAACAGGTTCTGTGTACGCCAATGCTGGGTATATTGAGAATCGTAGTGTGTTGGGTGTGATGTCAAGACGGAAGTGTCACTCCAGTCATATGGAGATGATGGTCACGTAGGATACGGTACTAGTACTCTTAAGTACTGCAGTAGTCTCGGGATAAAATGACAAGGTCATGTTTATCCGATTATAGAGACTAGTTACCAGACATCTGACATGTGCTTCGTACGGGGCAGACACAATTCCAGCCCCAGGCCTAACACGTGATCATCTGATACTGGACAGAAATACGCAATATACGTATACTACGCCTGATATAGATCCTTTATTCCTGTAAGGATATTTCGGAGAAGAATGGATAGGCATGGCGCTTTGCTAGAGGCCAACCTTGTCTTGTAAATCGGTATAAACGTAGTACGAGGTACGTACGTGTTGGATAGTCCGATGACCGAATTTACTGCCAACATATCCGGGGATCTCATGGGTCGCTTCCCAAAGATTCACCGATGATGTATGACTCGCACTCTAAATTAATCTGGGATTAATTAGAAGAGAGAGAAAGTTAATTACAGAGATATTTTATCTGGGATAAAATATCAATTAAAGAGAGATAACGATTAATTTACAATTAATCGATAAATTAATATATTTGATATATTAATCGAAATTAGATTTCGACGCGGAATTAAAATTATATTTTAATTCGGGCGAACGAATTAATTTAGAATTAATTCGTTAGCGACTTGAATAGTGATTTCGCTAGGTGTAATCATTTAATTACGACGCAATAGAAAATTCGTTAATTTGGAATTAGCGAACCCGAGCCCGTGATTTTTTACGAACGCATTCGCATTTCGAATTCGAGTGCGGCACGTAAGTCAAATCAAGCGTCAAATCACTAGTCGCATCAAACGTCAAATCACTTGTCACTTTGAGTGATGTGACTTGACAACTTGTGATTGATGTGATTGAGTGATGTTGGTGGTTGGAGCCATTTATGGCTTGACTTTTGAAATCCAAATTCATGGCAAATGCATTTGAAATTCAAATGTGTGTATTTAATACACAAATTTGGAACCAACAAATACAACTCTCTCTTTTCTCTCATCTCCTCTCTCTCACGCCCTTGGGGCCAAATGCTCACTGGTTTTATGTCAAAAACCGAGCAGTGAAGGAAGCAAGAGTGGGATTTTGTGGCAAAATCTCAAGTGCTATGACACTTACGAGACATGCGAAGGTGATAGGGAAGTCCACCCATGAGCCGAGAATCAAATGACGAAGCTTGGAGCTTGTTCGAGGAGCTCAAAATTAGAATATGGAGGATGCCAAATCTGTGAACTGTGAGCAGTCCACTGCCGTGCAGAATATTGATTTTTGTTACCTCCGCGTCGCTCAACCGCTCGATGTAAGTATTCCGTAACTTCTTCGATTTGTATTCGCACATATTTCATGCTTATTATTGATCTTGGGACCTTAATAGAAACCAACAGTAGCCACTTTGCAATCTCATGGTGAAGACATTTTCTGAGAAAATCCTTGTGTCTTTCCCAAGCTTCGCAGAGGGATTCCGAGTCATGTTGTACAAAAGATGTAATGTCATTCCTCTACTTTGCAGTTTTAACTGGGGGAAAGTACTTTGCAAGGAATTTGGTGGCTAGAGTGTTCCAAGTTGTGATGGAACCTGCTGGCAGTGAATGTAATCAAGCCTTAGCTCTGTCTTTCAAGGAATATGGAAAAACACGCAGTCTCATTGCTTCTTCAGCTGCTCGGTTGTAATTGAAAGTGCCTTAAACTTCCAGGAAGTTGCTGATGTGGGCATTAGGATCTTTAGTTGCATTCCCCCCAAACTGAATTGACTGTTGTATAATCTGAATGCATGTTTTGATGTCACATGCATTTATTGGTAATGGAGGAAGTACAATACATGAAATGAAGCCGTCAACCACCGGAATAATTCTGTCTCGAATAGGAATTGGTGGTGCAACTTCCAACGATTCAGGTTCCATATTAATCAGTGTTTCTAGGCCTTCTCACCTTTCCCTTCTCAATTGTTTGATGGTTCTTTCAATTTCTGGGTCAAGTGGTCGGATTTCAAAGCTTCTAGTTCGTCTCATGTAGTGTCTGAGAACCAGAAACATAAGTAAAAAAAATAATAAATGAAAATAAATTAGACACAAGTAGAAGTATCTAAGCCCAAAATTAATAGTGAAAGATAAACAAGTCTGGCAACGGTGTCTAAAACTTAATCGGTGAAATCACTCACGTTACGCAAGCGCACGTATCGCTCAAGTAGTATAAAATGTATCGATCCCACGAGGACTTAATAACTTAGCTATAGATTTATGACATTAAATGTTAACGAGTATCTAATAGATTGATTGTTGATTGGATGATGATTTTTGTCTGAAAATAAGTAAATAAAACAGTGCGAAAGTAAATTAAAGGAAAAATCAATATTAAGAAACTATCTAGGGTTTTGAATCCTTCCAATTTCTTTTAAAGATGAAGTGATTATCTCATGAATGTGTAATATATTGGTTTGTTAACCTGGAATACGAAATTATGCAAAAGCCTCTTCCGATGGTCAGATGCAAACACCTAGTATAACCCAATTAATCATATTCATATGTTAACCAAGTTACCTGAATTCATTAAGATTAAGTTCCAATTATGGCTACCCCCGCCCGACAGGTATATTTCTTTCATGTAAGGAAATCCATTAAGGGTTATTTATCCTTAAGTGAGATCGTGAGCTATTGAGTCTAAGGCTAAAACCTAAAATCCATTTTCCAAGTTCATTTTAAGTTTACCAAATCAATCTTATTAATGGCCAGTTAACAAGAAGCATTAAGACTAAGGCTCAATAAATAAACCTTTATATTACCCAAAACATAAAATTACCACTTATAAACCGGTGATATTGGAATTCATCTGATGAGTGGTAATTATATCACTATTTCCCACTCATTTAACCTAATATTTTGTATAGTTTCTTGGGTTTTGTGAACGTTTTGATGTGTTTTATTGTTATTTTGCAGATAAATAAAGTTTGGAAAGCATTGGAAGCAATTTGGGGCCAAAACAGTGAAAAATGACGAAAATGGCATTTTTGTAATTTGGCCGCTTCGCTACGCGCAATCCTTCTGCATCGCGACGCCTAACGTGCGCCGCCTGCTAACTTGCGTCGGACATGTGGACCAATCAGAAGAAATTTGCTAAAATGCGTCGGATGCTAACGTACGCCGATCATGCTAACGTGTCATTTTCTCTCAACACCACCAATCAGCACTTGCACAGCAATCACTTAACCATTACCGAACTCAGCCACTGTCGTGAGCCACCATCAAACCGAGATTGACACTGCTGCAACCAAAACTGAGCTGTACCCAGCCGAGATCTGCCCAGAAACCGAGAGCCCACAGCCGATTCAAACACCCACCACCGAGATCCACCGGCCGTACCCTCCGAGAGCCACGATCACCCTTGCCGAGCCACTACCGTGACCGAGCCTTGCTGATCCAGCCATACCACTGCCAAGCCAACCACGACCCACCAGCCGCACCAACATCGCCTAGATCTGCCCAGAAACCGAGAACCATTACCAATTCCACCAAGCCACGAACCATCTTAGCCGAAATCCACCACTGCTGTGACAGAAACCGAGATCGACTAAGCCACTACTGCCGATTCCACCACTGCCGAGCCACTGCCGTGACCGAGTCATCATGAGCCTTCACCAAAATCAGCCACTGCTGAGTCAGAAATCAACAACTGAAACCACTCACTGCCATTTTCACTTAACCGATCCACGACCAACAGACACCTAAGACCACCCATCTCAGTCAAACCAACCCATCACCGAAACCGAACCACCAACAAAACTGAAACCAGAAACTGAGAGCTGCCACTGCCGAGCCATTGCCGAAGCCAAACCGAGACAAATAACCTAAAGCCACAACCAGATCCGGTTCTTCACAATATTGAACGGTAAAATCTGAGAATTGAAAATTTAATTGAAATTTGTGGTAGATTTGGGCTTGAATTTGTGGAATTGATGGAGTGTGGATTGGATTAATTTGTAGTTTTGGAGGCGAAGGGAGGTGTTTTGTGATAGATTTAGGGTGTGAAATTTGGGAAAACTTGAGATTTTAGGGGAGACTTTGTCAAAAATTCTGTGAAAAATGCCACCGAAGAGATCCAGAACTTCCACATCTGCCGAACCCAGTTTTGATAGAACAAAATTTGTTTCGGCAGCCACTGAGCAGAGATACGATAAGGGAATGAAGAGTAAAACTGCAGTTATGGAGAGGGGTTTCGAAATAAGCCCCGGACTATTCCCCGAAATTGACAGGATTATTACTATCCGGCACTGGCAGAGACTTTGCCAGCAACCCCACCCTGCATGTATTTCTATCGTACGTGAGTTTTATGCAAATGTTCCTGAGCATCATGCATATGTTGTGATGGTTCGAGGTCAACATCATCACAACCCTAGATACGAGGTTTAGTTACCACACATATCTAAGAATAATAAAAACATAAATAAAGTAAATGACATAAAGTAAAAGCTGGAATTTAAATAGATAAATTAACAATAAAAGAAAATACTGGGGGTTAGAGGATCCACTTTTATTACTTCTAATTTAGATATCTCCCTTATTATAATATATAAACTCTGCATGACATTACCAACCGACCATATAGGTGGTATCCTGATTAAGTTAAATTTATGATTAATTCCAACCGACCATAAAGGCGGTATCCAATTTAGTCAGGTTAAAATCAATTTAATTAAGTCCAACCGACCATAAAAGCGGTATCACATTAAGTCAGATTTTAAAATAGTTTATATATTATAATTAAGGGAGATTAATCTAAATATTAGTAATAAAAGTTTTACCCTTCACCCCAGCAGAGGGGACTTACCTCCTCATACTGAAAAGTAAAATAAAGACTAAAAAGTAAAATAAATAAAGAACAATTACGTAAAATAAAAATTAAATACAAAAAGCTGTAAATAAACAAACAAGATACAATCTTCTTAGTATTCTTAAGGAAATCCCCAGAAGAATATATGAAATTTAAAAATGAAATGACTTGGTATTTATAGGTAAAATTTTGCCTTCACCAATTTCTGCACAAATTTCTCCACCAAACATGGCACCAAACATGACACAAAACATTTCACCAAATCCTCTACCAAACATACAAGCATGTTTGGTGGAATTTTGACAATTTTCATTTTTTATTTTATTTTATTTTATTTTACTTTTTGAAAATGACTTTAATAATTTTGCACATAACACACTTACAGATATTTTATCAATTTCGGTCATGCAAACTTCCGAATTTAAAATTATTATGAACTTCAATGTTTTAGATATTTGAGTCTTCTTTAATCAAGAACTTGAATCACCTCAATCCAATATCAGAGTATCAAATTATGGCCAAAATACGAAAATTACGCAAAGTTGAAATTTCCGAAATTGTATTTCGTTAGAACGCCATTTCAAGTTTCCAACCTCCAAAATCCAAATGTCAAGTCCAATTTTTGCCCTTATTTGTTCCAAAAACACATCAAAACATTCATAAAACTCGAGAAATCATACAAAATATTAGGTTAAAGGGGCAGTAAAAAGTGATATATTTTCCGCTCATCAATTATTGATTCTATTTATTCACAGGTATCTAATTAGGATGAGAAGGGAATGATTGCTTGATTGGTTGGTTGAATGTTGATTTGCTAAATAAATAAATACACAAAAGAAAATACTAAGGAAAATAAACAACAGACACAAATATCTAGGGTTGTGATTTCACACAATATTATTCTAATGATGAATTGATTCTCTTACATATATGTAATAAATTAGTTTGCTAACCTGGAACACGAAGATATGCAAAAGTCTTTGTCGATGGTTAGATGCAAACACCCAAAGTAACCCAATTAATCATATGTCTATTGTAGACACTGTATTTGTGCATGAGCCCGATAATGAGCCTCATATGGAGGCACTTCTTGAAAAGTTGCAGAGGTTGTGAAAAACGAATGCCGAAAGGAAGGAAAACCTCCAAAATTAGCACATTATCGGATTCGGACTCACTAGCCAGCCTCAGATTCGCTCAGTCAATTTCAGCTTCAAACGATAACCTCCGACACGCCCTTGCACCCTTCAACTTCGGCCCATCCACACGGCCCAAAGACCATTCAATCCATCCACACGCCCAAAACCCCATGCAATACACATGCTCAAATCCCCTCATCAACACTTTCCAATTTAACAAGATTTGAGATATCTTCCTCACCAAATTTATGATATTGTATTCCCAAAATAATTTGAGAATATATCCCCCAAATTTCCATGATTTATTTCCCTATTTGGAAATCCCTTCAAATCATTATAAAAAATGGACCAAATCATCAAAGAAAAAAGAAAAAAAAAGGCTATTGGACGACAACTTGAAACCCTATGGGACTTTATTCTTCTTCTTCTTGGACGGAAAAACAAACAAAAAAAAACCTAGGCTTGAGAGAGGAAAAACAACAAGACCATCACCGAAAAACAGCAAAAAAAAAAACCAAAAACAAAAAAAAAAACCAAAAAAAAAAACCAAAAAAAAAAACCAAAAAAAAAAACCAAAAAATAGCGCCAAAAAACAACCATACAACCACCAAAAAAACAACCAAACAGCCAAAAAAAAACAACCAAACATCAGCCAAAAACAACAAAAAAATCGTGAAAAAAAAAACCAGAAACAGAAGAAAAACAACCAAAAAAATAGTGAAAGAAACAACCAACAAACCAGAAGAAAAATAACTAAAAAACTGTGAAAACAACAAACTAAAACCACCGAAATAATAAAAAAAAAATAGTAAAACAGCAACCAGCGAACCAACAAACAACCAACCAGCAAACCAACAAAACAACAACCAGAAAATAGCAAAACATCAACCAGAAAATTGCAAAACATTGAGCATAAATAGCGAAATAGCAAGCAAAAACAGCGAACCAACGATCCTTCCGGCGACGGCCTAACGCACTTCCGAGAAAGCAACTTAAAAGGTAAGACCTGAGGGCACCCTTACCACATTTATTTCTATAGTTCCGGACACTGCACGCCTGACTGGATGTGAAATACGTCCAGCCAGGTATGCAAAGTCCTATATCAAAGACGGTAAAATTTCTGGCCACATTTTTTTCTTTTTTTGGCATTTCGTTATTTATTTTTATCTATTCATTCACTTTTACTATTATTTTATTTCGACTTTATTTTGTTTGTGTTTGCTTATGTTGATGATTATTCGTATATGCATTATTATGTTATTTCGCATCTTTTTTGCATTAATGATTATGTGTGTTATCTCTTGCGGTATATCGGATGGAAACCCAGACGTAAATTCCCTAGCCGAATCTGAATGGATGGTAGTGCGGTTTGTACTTGGGATACAACTCCACGTGCCAATCGGGAAATACTCATATATGCGTGATTAACCCCCATTTTATTTACTATCTATTTATTGACATTTTTCCTGCTTTTGATTATTTATTATAATTTTTGTTATCGCATTCGCATTTCTTATTTAATATTCCTTTTGGAACTACGTTATTGTGATTATTATTTTGCTTGGGTATGTCATTACATTTTTATTCACTTTTATGCATGAACTGCATCAAGACTTGGCTATACCATTGTGCGAACCCGTCCATTATACTGGCATAAGTAATGGACCATTTTGAACCCAACGGTTTAAGGTCTTCCCTTGCGAGGGGTGAGTGCGGCCTTAAATCTTTCCCAGTTCACACTGGGTGGCGACTCTTTTATTCTCCGGTTTAGTCCCCCGCGGGCTAATATGTACTCTCTATGGGCTGCGAGCCCAATAGTGTCGTGATCGCCGAGCATCATAGGCATAGCAGTAAACCCCACTTCACTCTTACAAATGGCGACTCCAATGGGATAGAGAATCAGCCCCGAAATAATGCCTTGTAGTGTCCGTGGCTTTGGCTTTGGTTAACAAAATCCCATATATTTTGCATACCTTTTTTACCCCGATGGCGTCTTGTATCGTGAAGTCGCTTTCACTCAAGGCGGCAGATCGTTATGTGATGATAACCATCACTCGTTGGCACGTACCATAGGGTATAAAAAAGGGCGTGCACACTTGGTCGCTCGAACCCTTGAGTGGGGTGACCTAGTTGTGTGCAACTCTTCACCGATGAGAGCCTTATACATACCCTTGTAAGACCACATACGAACCATAGTTATGTGTCCTATAGAAGTTACCCCCCATGCTTGTGTTTGGGCCCATTATCTTTTGGATCCATTTGGGCTTCTCGACATAGGATACGAACTTGTTGGGCCACTTAAACTCGGACAAGTTTGTATCTTATGATGATTGGGCCAAAATTTTTCAAAATAACGATGGGCCACCTTGTGTTTGGGCCCCATATCATTTGAAGTTATTTAGCCACCTTATCGTAAAAGTGTAAACTGTTGGGCCTTTTGAACTGAGACAAGTTTACACCTAGCGATAATCTAATTGAACGCTTTAAAATGATAACAGGCCAACTTGTATGAAAACCTTGATGGGCTAGAAGGTCCAAACATGATCCAAATATGTCAGATACATGAGTCCGATATCCGTACTGGGTTTCATCCATGAATGGTACGCCTTGTTATGGCATATTTGTATACTTTTGTATATCTCCAAGTCTGTCTCCGCCATAACCGTGATTTCTGAGGGCCTAATTCGTCATTTCTAGACAATGGCATGATCCATATAATAGGCTTAGTCAATCTTGTAAATGGGTGGTCTTTGTCTTTTACCGATGAAAATGGACTGAGGTAGCCAAGGTTTACCCATGTAGCGTAGGAGATAATGATTTTCTGTACCCCACATTGGTGCATAAAATGAGCCATACCTAGGACATAAATGGACTTACCACGGGTGTGGGAGGAATAAGGTCAGAAGGGTATATGTTGTTTTGATAACCACATGCATCTCATGCATACACGCATCATCCTGACCCCTTGTCTTAAAAGCCATCATAGATATCTGTTGGGTTAGATGAAGAATGAAGACTTTTCAAGAAGAGGTTAGCAAGAATGGATGCATTAGACAATGAAGGTTCCCACGTGGATCAATTGGAGACCAACATGACCAAAATTACCGAGCAATTACAAGCTTTGACCAACGTTGTGGCCAATTTGACAGAACCCCGCTCAGTGGGAACAGAAAATAATGAGGATGGAAGGCGTGAGGAGCCCCTGAATAGGGTGAGCGAGGAAATCCCTATTTTTGATGATGACACGACAGAGTATGCCGCGGGAAGGATAGCCGGGCCTCAGGCAGAGTTACAAAACTCAGAGAATAAGTAGAGTTAGTTACCCGCAAGATGAAGGGAAAACATAAAGATCTATTAGACTATGATGCGATGAGTTTCGATGAACAACTGCCTCCCCGGTTTAAGATGCCTGACATGGCCAAGTTCAACGGAAACGGAGATCCTAGGGTCCATCTCCGACAATATGTTTCAGTGATGAATTCAGTGGGTTTGTCGAAGCGTCAGGTGCAGAAGATGTTTGGGATGTCACTGGAAGGGGCGCCCGTAGTATGGTATCATGTCCTGGAGAAAAAGGTCAGAGATGGCTGAAGGGCATTAACGGAGGCCTTTTTGAACTAGTATGTCACAGACATGGAGATATACTTGTTGCTCAGTGACCTAGAAAACACCAAACAGAAGCCAGAAGAGACCTTCAAAGATTATGTGGATCACTGGAGAAGCCAGCTCTTGAAGATGTAGACACGGCCCTCGGAGAAGGACCAGATTAAGATGATCATTAAGGGCACCAAGCCCTCCATTTATAACAAGCTGAGAAGGACGACCTCCATGATTAGTGACTTTCGACAATTAAGAGAAACTATCATGGATATCGAGGAAGATGAAGCCAAGAACATAAAGTTTTACGACCAGAATAAAAAGACCATTGGGGGGCCTTCAAGGGCCAAGCCCACTCCTGCTGAGGTCGCCGCCATCAGAAACAGGCTATTCTCCAATTTTAGTAGACCTTTGTCAAAGGTGTTTGAAAAGCTGAAGAGGCAAGGACTTCTAAAACCCTTAGAACCCAAACCCCTTCCAAACCCTGTGCCACACTACTTCGACCTAAACCTATACGGTCACTTCCATCAGCAAAAAGGCCATGAAACTGACAACTTCACCCTCCTTAGGCATGAGATCCAAAACCTCATTGACACCCATAAGATACCCGACCCAGAAAAAGAACAACCCAACACACACAGAAACCCTCTACCCAACTACCACTCCGTTCCACAACCCACCTACATGATCAACTCCGGCCTGCCCGAAAGCTTTGTCCTCCAAACTCTCAACCACCAAGTTTCTTGCATGGAGATATGGATAACAGCAGTGAAGATGAAACAGAACAGGTAAGAGATTTATGGGAAACTTCTCGAGCAGTGACAAAAGAGGATGATAAATGGGAAGCAAAACTACTGCAGATGGAGAATCTGACGCTCGAAGAAAGTAAGAAGACATAAGAAGACAAGACTGCAAATTACTAAGATGTTTATTTTCCTGACTTATTTGATTGTAATCCTGCATTTATTAATCATAAAGACATTGATTTTTCTTACTTGTTCGAGTCTTTTACTATTAGTCTACATCATAACATGCATAACATGAGCATATTTGACATTAACTCAACAAAGACAAATGCATTTAATCTTGGTACATGTGAAAACCCCCAGGAAATTTCAATTGCAAGTGAGGTTACCTCTGATGAGCGGAAAGAATTAGAGAGAACATTAATAAAATATGCAAAAGTATTCGCCTGGTCCTATGAAGACATGCCAGAAGTGGACAAGGGTATTGCCCAGCAGCCCAGCACATGATACTAACTTATCCGAACATGAGACCAGTAAAACATAAGCTCCGAAGAATGAGGCCAGAATGGGCCAAAACAGTTAGGGAATAAGTCAATAAGTAGATAGATATGGTGTTCTTAGAGGTGGTGAAGTACTACAAGTGGTTAGCCAATATTGTGCCGGTACCGAAGAAGGATGGAAAGGTCAGAATGTGCGTGGATTAGAGGGACCTCAACAAAGCTTGCCCAAACGATGATTTTCCCTTACCTCATATAGACGTATTGGTTGATAGCGCGACTCTATCTACTATGTACCCATTTACAGATGGATTCTCAGGATATAACCAGGTCTTCATGGCCGAAGAAGACAAGCATAAGACTTCCTTAGTCACTGAGTGGGGTACATATTGTTACAAGGTGATGTCGTTTGGACTTAAGAATGCGTAAGCCACTTATCAACGAATGGCCACTACATTATTCCACGACTTGATGCATAAGGAGATTGAGGTATACGTGGATGACATGATGGTTAAGTCATAGACGAGTGCCGGACATATAGAAGCGCTGGAGAAATTCCTTCAGAGAGTTGATAAGTACAACCTCCGACTCAACCCAAGAAGTGTGTGTTTGGGGTAACATCAGGAAAGTTGTTAGGGCATACGGTAGGAATGGGAAAGATAGAAGTGGACCCTAAAAAAAGGTGGGGGGCAACTACCGAGATCCCGCACCGAAGACAGAAAAAGGAAGTTAGAGCTTTTCTCAGGAAAATCCAGTATATCAGCCGATTCATTGCCAAGCTAACATTAGTATGTGAGCCCATCTTCAAGCTATTGAGGAAGGACCAGCCTGTGGAGTGGAATAGGCAATGTCAAAAAGCTTTTGACAAAATCAAAGAATACTTGGTTAAACCGCCCTTCTTGAAAGCTCCAAGGCCGGGCAAACCCTTGGTGTTGTATTTGGCCATAGAACCCGAAGCGCTGGGGGCGATGATGGTACATGCAGATGGGACAAGGGTGGAACATGCAGTCTACTACCTCAGTAAGAAGATGCTTCCGTATGAAGCCGCTATCAAGAAATGGAAAAGATCTGTTTGGCGGTGATATGGGCTTCCCGAAAGTTCCATTATTACTTCCAATCCTATAAGATACAAGTGGTAGCAAAGGAGAATCCCCTAAAGTATTTGCAGTCAAAGAAAAATGTGTGTCCCACCAAGATCAGAGAAGGTGATCTAGTGCTCAAGCAGTCGAAGCCACTGATAATGGACCCAAGGGGAAAGTTCAGGCCCAATTGGGAAGGGCCCTACCTAGTCAAGAAGGTGATGAGGAATGAGGCAGTGAGACTGTCAGATTTGGAAGGGAACGAGTTCACCGAGCCCATAAACATGGACAGGCTGAAACAATACTTTGCAAAAAAAAAGGCTCGTTGGGTTGAAAATCCGCAAAGGACAACCCAAGCAAAATATAGAGCATGAGTGAGCAAGAAAAATGGTTAGTTGTAAAATCCGTGAGGAACAGTTAGCGACAGAGGTATCCTTGCAATGCAGTTCATTATTTCCTACATATGTACTAAGAAGTAATGTAAACACCTTTATTGAAACAAATGTTCAAGATGTTCATAGATTGCATAAATCCCAGCTAACCGGGAAAGATTAAAGTAATCATAAATCACGTCTTTTGTTTCTTGGATGCTGGACCAAGGTCAGGAGATCTAGATGAAGAACTCCAGGAATAGAGAGGAGTAGAACAACCTCAGGAATGAGGACGAGCAAAGAGCCTCGAGAATGAGGACAGATCTGAAAAAAAAAAAATTTAGCTCGCTAAGTTGAAAACCTGAAAAGGCGACTCAGGTAATATATAGAGCAATCCGCTAAGTTGAAAATCCAAAAGGACAACTTATGCAGAACTAACCTGCAACTCAATGGACGAAACACAAGACAATATCTTTTCCGCATCTTCAAGACAGGAAAGGAAAGCTTCCAGAATCGAAAGACATGATTTTTAGATCCGAGAAGGGTAGTAAGAGAAAAATACGAGCCAAGAATGGCAGTAAACTCATCGGAGAGAGGGCATGTTTCGAAATCGGGGAATCGGATGACATGAGGCCGCTTTCAAAAAGGCGTAATCCACATTGACCCGATGCATGTAGCAGAGAGCAGAAAGCCGAGACAGGTCTGGGATGACCAGTCTACCACCCCACGAATAAGGGACACAACGGGATCTTGAGCCATGAGACCAAAGAGAATTGAGCAATCACCGGAGGAGAATTGGCAGAAGGAAACTATAAGCAGGCCAAGGGGGCAACCAAAGCTTTTTATAGGCAAATGGCACCAAAGGCCAAAAAGATCCCTAAAGGGGTGAAGAAAACCCTCTAGCGCAAGGAAGGCCTAACCAAGGATGACATCAAGCCAATAGGCCAAAGAAACCCCATCGAAATAGGAAATGCATCCATGCATACATGCATACACGTCGCATACACACAATCTTTGTTTTGTATTTGCAGGCTTTGAAGAAAAAGAAAAAGCGGTGAGGACGAGCAACTCCAAGAATGGAGAGGAGCCTCGAGAATAAGGATGGATCAGGGGTCAAATTGCCTCACCACCATCGGTTCGACAGGTCAGAGGGAATCCCAATAGGTCGAAGCCTTCACAATCAACATAGTTTGGGAATGAATCCCAAAGGTCAAAGCACCTCATAATCATAGAAAAAAACTCCCCAGTGGATCGAAAAGTCACACAGGTGGACCAAAACACCATCACCCAGCACAATTCGGGAATGAATCCCAATGGTCGAAATGCCTCGCTGTCAACTCAACTCAGCTCAGGAATAAATCCCAGAGATCGAAACATCTCACACCCATCATGGTTCAGGAACAAATCACAGGGATCGAAGCACCTCGCCATCAACTCAACTCAGTTCGGAAATAAATCCCAGAGATCGAAGCATATCACACCCAGCATGGTTCGGGAATGAATCCCAGGGGTCGAAGCACCTCGCCATCAACTCCACTCAGTTCGGGAATAAATTCCAGAGATCGAAGCATCTCACACCCAGCAAGGTTCGGGAATAAATCCCAGGGGTCAAAACACCTCACCATCAACTCAACTCAGTTCGGGAATAAATCCCAGAGATCGAAGCATCTCACACCTAGCATGGTTCGAGAATAAATCCCAAGGGTCGAAGCACCTCGCCATCAAATCAACTCAGTTCGAGAATAAATCCCATAGATCGAAGCATTTCACACCCAGCATGGTTGGGGAATAAATCTCAGAGGTCGAAACACATCGCCATCAACTCAACTTAGTTCAGGAATAAATCCTAGAGTTCAAAGCATCTCACACCCAGCATGGTTTAGGAATAAATCCCAGGGGTCGAAGCACCTCGCCATCAACTTAACTCAGTTCGGGAATAAATCCCAGAGATCGAAGCATCTCACACCCAACATGGTTCGGGAATAAATCCTATGGGTTGAAACACCTCGCCATCAACTCAACATAGTTCGGGAATAAATCCCAGAGATCGATGAATCTCACACCCACCATGGTTCGGGAATAAATCCCAGGGGTCGAAGCACCTCGCCATCAACTCAACTTAGTTCGGGAATAAATCCCAGAGATCGGAGAATCTTACACCCAACATGGTTGGGGAATAAATACATAGATGATGTTCCTAGTCAAACTAGGTACAAAAATCAGTCACCTAATGTAATTACATGCCCCGATGGCATATTCAAAACATAGGTGCCAACGGCCAAAATGGCGACTCTCGTCCCATTTCCGACTCGCTGGTCGATCTCTTCTGAAGCCAGTCTCCTGCTAATCTGCAGATCCTGCACATCAGTACATATGTGAGTACCAAATACATCTGATATACATTATTCATACAAACACATCCAAGTATTCACACAAAGCATGTTATTCAATCAATCTAATCCAATTAATTAATCTTTGAATTAATGATCATCCAATGTTCAAACAAAGATTTGATTTGCGCGAGTCCAACTCGTTTAAGAATAAATATTCAAAGTACATATTCTTGAATTATATCGAACTACAATTTTAATTCCAATTTAAATTGTATCCATTACTAATTTATATTTAATTCTAAATTAAATAATTACACTTTTAATAGTGCCTTTTAGATTTGGATTCCAAATCTAATCTTCATGGGTCTCAAAGGCCGAATTAGTATCCAATACTATTCAATTAATGTCCAATAGGCTTTCAATTAATTCTTTAGGCGTTGGCTTTGGCCATTATGGATCCAACCTAAAAGCCAAAGCCCAATTAGGAATCACCATTTGCCCAAAAATCAATTTTTTGGCCAATTAGGCCCAATTAAATTTTAAAAGGCACAAAAGTCATATTTAGACTTTATGGAAATGGTTTTAGGCCCAATTGGATCCAACCCAATTGTCCAAAACCAAACTTGGCCCAACCAAGCCCATTAGCCCAAATATAACAAATTAAATTAATACATTATTCCAAATTACATATTAATCCAATTCAAGTGTAATTAACATAATTAATCAACTAATCTAATGTTTCCAAAACACTAATTAATCAAATTAATCATGCTCATTAATTCCAATTCATGTCCAACACAAATTGAAGCAAAATCAATTCTATAACATGCTTAGGCTCACGGCAATGGCAAAGAAATTATCATGCAATTTGATTTCAATCTAATTAAATCAACATTTAACATACATTTCATGCCAACAACACATCCAATTGCTAATTTTCAAAAAATCACCATGAGCATATACTATGGTACATTCGGCCATGTCAAAGTAATTGGGGATTTTTGATCCAATCAATTTTTTTCAAATCCTAAGATGCACAAATCCAATTCATCATCATCCAAACACAACCACAAAAATAATTTAGGTAAATCAAGCTCCAAGCAAAAAATCCCAAATTAAAGTAATGAACCCTAGAATCCAAATCATGCTTAGATCTCGCTCTGATACCATTGTAAGTGTCATAGACATGCCACGGGATCTCTAAGCGTGATTGGTGTGTGAATAAATTAAGAACGTTTGCGGAAAAAAACTTACATTGATTGGATGAGATTCAAAACTTTTCTTTGTTGTAGAAGAATCTCCAAGCTTTCTTTTGAATTCCAAACTCAAGGGTGAGTTTCCCTATCACATTTCTTTGACTCCAAAGTGCTAGTTTTGCCCAAAAATGGAACAAAAAATTCTCCTCCAAGGAGAAGAGAGGGACGACAATGGATGGTTTAGAAGAGAGAGAGAGATGTGAATAGTAAAGTTTAACAATACTTATTACAAAAGTTGTGTGTGTTGACTTCTTAAGTTGTGTGTGTGTTGGCAAAAGATGCATTTGAAATGCCAACTACTTCCATCACTAATAGTGACTAGTGATGTAAGTTGTGGGTCCCACCCAATTTTGAATTCAAAATTCAAGTTGGCTTACACAACACACTTTGGGCCCGGTTCGTTTAATCCGACTAAACGAATTTTCCATCGAGACTTAATTAAATCAAATTTAATTAAATAATAATGCATAGCAAAATTATAACGACAGTCGCTTGCGAATTAATTCCAAATTAATTTGTTCGCTTGAATTAAAATCTAATTTTAATTCCGTATTGAAATCCAATTTCAATTAATATATCCGATATATTATTTTAGCCCAATTAAATAAATTAAATAGTAAAATCTAATTTAACTATTAAATTTATTTTGACCAATAATTCCAAATTAATTGTGTTCTCTCTTCTAGTCGAATTAATCCCAGATTAATTCTTGCCGCAATTAATCCGAGATTAATTTTCTCTCTCATAATTAATCCCAGATTAATTCTGTTTGAGTCAAATGTCATCGGTGAATCTTTGGGAAGCAACCCAAGAGATCTCTGGATATGTTGGCAGTAAATACGATCATCGGACTATCCGAACACGTGCATACTTCGTACCACATTCTTGCTGATTTACAAGACATGGTTGGCTTCTAGCAAAACACTGTGCCTACCCAATTCTCCAGAAATATTCAACGAAGAATATATAATCTATATCAGGCGTAGTATACAATGTATTGCGTAATATGATCCAGTATCGGATGTCACATGCTAGGCCTAGGGCTGGAATTGTGTCTGCCCCGTACGAAGCATATATCGGATCATCAGCAACTAGTCTATGTAATCGGATAATCATGACCTAGTCATACTATCCCGATAGCTGCAGCATTTAAGAGTACTAGTTCTGATCATGCGTGATCATCATCTCCATATGACTGAAGTGATACTTCCATCTTGACATCACACCCAATACACTACGATTCTTAGTATACCCAGAAGAGGCGTACACAGAACCTGTTAAAGCTCCAGACGACCAAAACCAAAGTATACTGATTGTCGCAAGTATTAACGATGCAAGTCTCAAGTTAAGACCACACACACCTACCCCAATTCGGATTCCCATAGACATAAATCATACTACCAATGGGATTCCGAGGGGTCTATCCAGAGCAAAGCTAATCTCGGTCCAACGGCTAACAGAACCTCTTATCACACTTGCATAAGTATCCAATACTTAAATATATGATAACTATGTCGTTAAGCTTCCATAACGCGCACAAGTGTAATACTAGTATATTCCACATTATCGATGTCCAGTCTCGATAATACTACAACTAGGGATATTTAATTATCAAACTTTTCGTGGATTAATATTGTCTCATATCTTATTAATCTGATACTGATCATATGGACTTTTATCATTTATATATCCAAGTAATCCAATTACAAAATGATAAAAGAGAAATTTCCTTTGTCACATAGTTAATTTGTACAAGAACACCATGTTCTTTACAAATAGTGATGCTATGGGTCATAATTGTCCAACAACATGTAGGTGTTTATTTGATAAACACAGAACGACTCACTGAAGATTTCCTAATAGATGGTACACCAACGTCAATAAGAATCTTCTCGAGTTGAGCGAGCATAGTGGTAATTCGACCTGAGATACCACAGTGAGATATATGAGTTATCCTCCACACTTTGATGGCAGTCACATCACCGATCTATTCATGATCAGACCTCCGCCTATTTTTTGGGTATGGACTGATGCTCATGATATCATGTGTGTATCAAGACAGAATCCGCTAGTCCTGTGTACAGGGCATATGCATCCTACACGTGTTTACGATCTAGTAAATCCATGGCCGTGGTATAACTTCAGAAATCAGTTCCGAGTGTTATTTAGAGATCGTAAATTGAAAGTCGACAATATTATACCGAATAGATTTGATGTTCTTATCTATATCCCAGGTATAATATGGATAGCCTGTGACGAATGGATTATACATATGCAATGACTTCGACTTGCATAGTTTAGCGAGATTATCCATGGTCATCATAATTCATGAGTAGGTGAATTATGGACACAAAATTGGATTTCGTGATGGATAAACCTAAACTTAGAGAGTCCCATAATATGAAGTGTACTCGTTGAGCATTTGGGCAACACGATATGAATAATACAGATTATTCATAAAACTTCATCAGATTAAATAAGTTAATTCAGATCGCTTAATCGGTTAAACGATAATACATGCATAAGGGCATTTTTGGTCAATTGTAATTAATATGTATTTGTATTTGATACAAAATTTGATTTGATACATATTAATTATCTGTCAAATGAGATTTTGACACATGCCATTAATATATGTATTTTTTATTTAATGTCAATAAAAATACATATATAGTTATTATTATATTAATTAATTATTTAGATATTTAATTGTTAAATATTTGAATAGTTAAATAATATCCATATTTCATAAATGTTATGAAATATGTTTAATTATTATTGGTGACACATGGCATGATTTTATTAAGATTAATGTGTGTGAATTTGATTTGCTAACATAAGTCTTACTTTTATTTGATTGGATTAAATTTATAAATTGACCAAAAGGGAATTCCTAAGTCGGTCACTACCAATTTTTAATAGAAAAATTTTGTTTTCTTCTTTCATTATCCACCATGGCCGAAAGTCACAAAACAAATGCTCTCAAATGTGGTTTGATGAAACAAGAAGCAAAAGAAAGAAAATCAAGGAAAAAGCTTTGGGAAATTAAGGAATTAAAGGTAATCCTATATACCTCTAAGCTTGAAAGCATGTTTCTTGTTTTCTTGATGATCTAGTAAGATTCTAGGGTTTTCTTTTCCTTAAGAATTCGGGGCTTTTGGTGATGGATGATGGATTTGGAAGTGTTGAGCATTTATGGAGTTGATTTGGATGTAATTAGTATAATTATTGTCTAATTTAATCATTTGATGATATGCTGCCATTCTAGAGTGTTATGACCACTCTGGTAATGCCTAGAATTGTTCTTGGGTGGTTCATGTGTGGTGACTTTGATTGGTGTTTTGATTAATTGGATTAATCTTGAAAAATTGGATTTGAAGCATGAAAATTCACATTTTTCTGTTCTGGATCAGATATGGAATTGATTCTGTTTTGGTGATGAAAATAATGTATTTTGAATGTTTTGGATGCATTTTGGGTGTTGGAACAATTGCCGAAAATTGTTTCGGAGTTGAAATAAGCGAAAAATGGCGTTACCATATGACTTTTGAGCCAACCGGGTGACGGTTGTCCAAATAGTGAATTTGTCACTGTTCGGGCAGCCCATGAACTGCCCTAATACTATTGGGGCTGACCTGGACAGTCCCCATAAGTGTTGGGTGGTCGGTTCGGTCAAAAACACGTTTTGCGTCATTTCGCGAAAAAACATTTTTCGTAAAAGTTTCAGGAAGTTTCTACCTTATTTATGTCGTTATTTGATATCGAATAAATGTGTTTAGGTGAAATATGAATAAATTATTCATATTAAATATTGAATAATTTGTTCAGAAATTTGAAAATGTTTTAAATTTACTATTTCACCCGAACCGCGCTTCCACCGCGCCCTTCGTACAAAACCCTAACAGTAACAGTGTTACTGTCAACAGTAGTAGAAACCACTGATCGTTACAAATTCTCCCCCTTTAAATAGGATTCGTCCTCGAATCCTTCTTGGGGCTCAACTCGTAGACTTGTCCAGGTTGATGCCAAGATATCTGTGTCTCTGGCTATCCATATTGTGGGACACAGAAACTGGACGACGCATGTTGTTCTAGGCTCGCGGCCTAGTCGGGAGTATGGAGTAGCCACGAGAGACTAAACCAGAGAATAATGGAGTTGCCACCCGGTGTGAACCGGGAAAATGAGATTTAAGGCCGCACTCACCCCTCGCAAGGGAAGACCTCAAACCGTTGGGTTCGGAAAGGTCCCTTACTTATGCCATTTGTAATAAAATGATTTATGCACTAATCTAACCAAGCCCAAGCAACATATTTCCAAGGATAAGTCATTCCTTAGTTTGCATGCATAGTTACAAAGCTCATATTTAAATTTACATATAACATGTTTTCATGCTTACATACAACCTATTTGTATATAATCTATGTCTGAATTCATGCATAAAGATAAATTGACATACGGAAGACATACAGTTTCACAATCGTAGACACAGAGGCACAAACAAATAGCATTCATACAAGCATGCATATTAAGAAAAGACAATTATGCACATAATGGAAATAGATAACTAAAGAGGTGATACAAATGCATAAGGTAAAAAGAGACAACTATATGCTAAAATAGACATGTCGTGATGTGGTGCGGAAAAGATATCTAGAATTGACACGAACACATGCGTGGGTCTTTTTTTTTGGTGGTATTGTGATGTAGTTTGGGGCTGTTTTAGAGGTGCCTGATGCGGTGGATTTTGTATGGTTTAGGGGGACTGATTTAAGGCTAATTATGCATGCAGGTTAGGTGAGGCGTGAAGAATTTGGTGAGGCAATGAACGTGCGCTACGTGGCGTGAAGGCTGGGGACAGTTTGCTGGGATATTCTGGGGGCGTGGCTTGAATTGTGGAGTGGTGAGGGACGTGTGGCACCATTTTGTGTTGATTATTTGAGGGGCTGTGAGGCTGTGGCCTTTGTGTTGTCGGTAAGTGGAAAGGGGTTGCTGATTTGGGATTTGTTATGGGAAGTGTGGCGTTGTCAATGTGCAGGTTGTGAGTGGGTTTTGGCTATTGGGCAGTATGCGTGGCTAAGCGAGAGTGAGGGCTTCGTGACAAGTAGAAAGGCGTGGGTTTTTTTTTGTGCGTGAACAAAGGAAAGTGCAAGGGCTGATAATATGGGTGCACTAATGATAATAGATCGAGCCAAGACAGGGATGGATGATGCAATCAATAGATGAAAGACGCGGCGAATATCGTAGTAAAGGTAGCCTTTTAGGCTTTCTTTCCCCCAAATGGAGAACCTTTTAATCCAACACAATAAGCCCATGTTTCTTTCATTACAATGCATACAAAGATAAAGATAACTATATCGGACTTCGTATACCCGATTGAACACATCTTACATTCAACCGATTATACATCAACCGGCGCGGCAAAGCATCGTGGTAAAGGATTTTAACCCCTCAAAATAGGGGACCTTTAATCCGACTTACTAAGCCCATTCGCTCGATCGCATCATACATACAAAGAATAAAGACAATAATATCAAACTTAGTATGATCGATTGAACACATCTTACATTCAACTGAACACAGATCAATTTACGCGGCAAAGCATCGTGGTAAAATGGTTTAACCCCTCAAAATAGGGGACCTTTAATCCGACTTACTAAGCCGATACGCTCGATCACATCATGCATACAAAGAATGAAAAATAATAATATCAAACTTAGTTTGCTCGATTGAACACATCTTACATTCAACCAAACACACATCAACCGGCGCGGCAAAGCATCGTGGTAAAGGGTTTTAACCCCTCCAAATAGGGGACCTTTAATCCGACTTACTAAGCCCATGCGCTGGATCGCATCATGCATACACAAGTAACATGCAGAATTTAAATGACGAATAATAAATAAATCAAAGCAACATAAAACAAAAGAAGGTGCCGTTTACTCAAGCGGTACGTGGAGTTGTATCCCGAGTACATTTCATACTACTGTCCATTCGGATCGGCTATGAAATTTATGTCCGGGTTTCCATCCGATATATCGCGAGAGTTGACACATCTTTCATTTTATTCCAAGGCCACAACATATAATATTTCGTAATACATGCATATTTATCTACTCAAGGGCCACAACATGCATTTTAAAATAATAATCATGCGAACAATACTCAATAAATAATAAAATAAAACTGAAAACGAGTGTGAAAATTACCCTCAGGTCTAACTTTTTTTTGCCGACTTTCAGACTTACGTTTCGCGGAGATCGGAAGGGTTAAAGCTCATCAACTTCTCTGGTTCACTGGTTTAGCATCTTACCTCACCGTTTTGCTATTTTGCTTGCTGTTTGACCTCCGTTTTGCTGCCATTTCCTCTGATTTTTTGCTCACTGTTCAGGTCATCCAATGGACTGTTTTGGCGTTCCAATGGACTGTTTTGGGTGTTTTTTAAAGGTTTTAAGTGCATTTGTTTTGTGATTATTTAAAGGATTACAAGTGCAGTTTTTATGTTACTGTTTTAAGGATTTTAGGGACTATTTTAAGAGGATTTTGCTGTTGTTTTGGGGGTGATTTGGACTGCTGCTCAGGCGTGTTTTAGGGCTGCTGTTCAGGTGTGTTTTAGGGGGGTACATGGGCTGTTGTTTTTGGTGGAAATGGTCTGCTATTCAGGTGTGTTTTGCTTGCTGTTTAGGCGTGTTTTGGGCTGCTGTTTGGGGTATATTTGCGGTGATGGAGGGCTGCTGTATGGGGGAGATTTTCGGTGATGTGTGGGGGTTTAGGGGCTGTGATATTTTCGGTAGTGTAGAGTGGATGAGGAAAGAAAATTTTCTTGCTTTTTCTTTTCTTGTATTTGCGTGAATAGAGAGAGCTTGGAGAGGCTTGGGCGTGAATTATGAGAGCTTGGAGAGAGGTTGGCTTTGGTTTTGGGTTGTTTATATAGACAAGGGCTAGCGATTCCCCTTGTCTCACAAGGAAGGGATTTGATTTTGTGTTGAGCAAGGAAAGTCAAAGATTGAGGGGGGCAAGATTTTGGTGAATTAGGAAGGTTGAATATTTGATTGGTGTTAATTAGGCATTTAATTTGTTAGATTAGGAAGTCAATATTTTTAATTGGTTATGATTGATTTTAATTAGGCATAATATTTCTTTAATTTAGTATATAATATTTTATGTTAGGAAGTTACAATATTTTAATTTGGTATAATTATATTTTATGTCTTATTTAATTTGGTAAATGGTTTAATTATTTATTTAATTCAATTACATTATTTAATTAATATTTAATTTAATATTTGATTTAATTTGTGTGTATTTTAGGGGCTATGGGCGTGTGGGCTTCTCTTGGTGGGCTAGGTGTTGTGTTGGCTAAATGAGTGGGTTTGGGCCAAGATTAAAAGATTTGCGGGTTTTTTGGGCCGAGCATAATTTTTAAAACGGAGGTCCAACAAGCGAACCCGAAGCTAAACACGTGAACTAAATCCAACAAAACGTCAATTCTTGACTCTTCCCTTCCGACGTCCGTTTCCCGCGGCTTCCGCGACTTAAAAGATAGTGCCTCCAAATGAGACTCATCATCGGGTTTCACATGCAAAAATGCAATGCCTACAGTCGCCCCCACTTTGATGGGACTTGTGCAGTGTGTGACGGTGACAATCTTATCAAAGTCTATGCAATGCATTTTTACTTACTTGGCTCGCCAACTGCCACTTAACTTGCCATGTAGCTTCGAAATGAGTGGATGAGAGGTGGTTCATTCTCGAACCGCTGAGTGGGTCTTGTTCCCAAGTTGAATTGAGTTGTATTGTGGGTTTTGTTCCCAATCTGAGTTAAGTGGTATTGTGGGTCTTGTTCCTAATTTGAGTTGAGTTGTGTTGTGGGTCTTGTTCCCGATTTGAGTTGAGATAAGGGTCTTCTTCCCTGAACTGTGGGTTTTGTTCCTGTTTTGAGTTGAGGTAATGGTCTTCTTCCCTGAACTGTGGGTCTTGTTCCCGATTTGAGTTGAGGTAAGGGTCTTCTTCCCTGAACTGTGGGTCTTGTTCCCGATTTGAGTTGAGATAAGGGTCTTTTTCCCTGAAATGTGGGTCTTGTTCCCGATTTGAGTTGAGACAAGGGTCTTCTTCCCTGAACTGTGGGTCTTGTTCCCGATTTGAGTTGAGATAAGGGTCTTTTTCCCTGAACTCTGGGTCTTGTTCCCGATTTGAGTTGAGATAAGGGTCTTTTTCCCTGAACTTCGGGTCTTGTTCGGATTTGAGTTGAGATAAGGGTCTTCTTCCCTGAACTGTGGGTCTTTTTCCCAGAGTGCCATACCCGACAAAATTGATTCTGATAATGATGTGGGCCTTGCCCCCAAAGTGCCATACCGGGTAAAACAGATACTGATGTGTCTCCATACCCGGAGTGCCATACCCGACAAAACTGATTCTGATAAGGGTGTGGGCCTCGCCCCCAGATTGATGTGGGCCTCACCTCAAACTGATACTGACATGGGCCTCGCCCCTGGGACTCATCCCCAAGACTGAAACTGATATGGGCCTCAACCCTAGGATTTATCCCCGAAACTACTACTCATATGTTGCTGATTCGAGTTGGCTTGCCGCTTTCTCTTTTCTTCTTTGAAACCTGTGAATACAGAACAAAACAAACACAAAAAAGAATGCAAAATAGGTTACGTGTTTGCATGCATGTATGAGAGAATTTTCTATCCCATTGGGTTAGGTCTTCTGCCAATTCCTCTGGTGACCATTCTTCCCTTCCTCAGGCAAAGTACAGCTTCAATCTGTCAACATTGATCGGCCTGGTGAACTCGTTCCCTTCCAAATCTGACAGTCTCACTACCCATATTTCCCACTTTTTGAATGGCTATCTTATCTTTTCTGCTTGGTTCCTTCAAAGATTCCCCGTGTTCTAAATATCGCTGAGTATCATAGTACCAAGGTTTAATGCTTTTGTCAAATATACTCATGTTGCAGGAAGAGGCTTCGGCAAGTAAACGAAATGAACGTCTTTATTATCGTTGAGAAAAAAAAGTTCGAACAAGTAAGCAAAATCAATGTCTTTATTTAAAAAATGCTGGATCAAATAGACTAGGAGGAACAGCTCCATCATCCGCAGCACTGCCTTCTTCCTTGGCCTATGGTTCTTTGCTGTCATCTATGTAAGAAGCTTGGTGGTTGAGGGTTTGGAGGACAAAGGTTTTGGGTAGGCCAGAGTTGATCATGTAGGTGGGTGGTGGAACAAAGTGGTAGTTTGGTATAAGGTTTCTGTGTGTGTTGGGTTGTTCTTTCTCTGGGTCAGGTCTTTTGTGAGCATCGATGAGGTTTTGGATTTCATGCCTAAGGCAGGGGTAGTTGTCAGTGTCATGGCCTTTTTGTTGGTGGAAGTGGCAATATTGGTTCAGGTCAAAGTAGTGTGGCACATGGTTTGGGATTGGTCTAGGGTCTAAAGGCTTCAGGAGTCATTGTCCTTTCAACTTCTCAAGCACCTTTGACATAGGTCTACCAAGATTGGAGAATCGTCTATTTCTGACGGTAGCGACCTCGGCCGTAGTGGGCATGGTCCCAGAATGCCCCCAAAAGTTCTTTTATTCTGGCCATAAAACTTTCTGTTTTCAGCCTCCTCTTCTTCAATATCCATAACAGTCTCTCTCAACTGTCGGAAAGCCACAATCATGGAGGTCATCCTCCTCAGCTTGCCATAAATCGAGGGCTTAGTAACCTTGATAATCATCTTAATCTGGTCATTCTCTGAAGGCCGAGTCTGCATTTTCAAAAGTTGACCTCTCCAGCGGTCTATATACTCCTTGAAGCTCTCCTCCGGCTTCTGCTTAGTGTTCTCCAAATCTCGGAGTGACAAATTAATCTCCAAGTCCGTAACATACTGTTTTAGAAATGCATCTGCCAATTCCTTCCAATCTTCTTTAACTTTTTTCTCAAGGCTGTGATACCACACTACGGGTTCCCCCTCGAGCGACATCCCGAACATTTTCTGGACCTGGCGCTTGGATAAACCTACTGAACTCATAACTGAAACATACTGACGGAGATGGACCCTCGGATCCCCATTCCCGTTAAATTTGGCCATGTCGGGCATTCCGAACTGAGCAGGCAACTGTTCCTCAAAGGTCATCGCCTCATAGTCTAGTTAGTCTTCATCCTTACCCTTCATCTTACGGGTAACAGACTCTACCTGGTCCCGGAGCTTCTGTAACTCTGTCTGAGACCCAGATACTCTGCCTGCTGCATACTCTGCCATATCATCATCAAAAGTGGGGATATCATCCTCCAATCTGTTCGGAGGTTCCTCTTGCCTCACATCCCCATAACTAACCCCAGCACGAGACCCGGCTATACCAGCCACAGCAGTAGTCAAAGCTTGCAACTGTTTAGTGATCTTGGCGAGACCGTTCTCTAACTGATCCATACGGGACACCTCAATATCTGATTCACTCATGTCTGTTCTCAGTATTTTGGTGAGTCTTCCTTTTTTTCTAACCTTTACAGGAATCTATGATGCCTTTTTAAGACATAGAGGGTGTTAACATGATATATGTATGTATGAGGTGCACGAGATACATGTAACATATATAACATACTAAATCAACTAAAATTTTCAAACAAATCGGCCAGTTATCATTTTAGAAGCTTTTGGGATAACTGTCATAGGAGTGACCTCGTCCCAGTTTAAATGGCCCAACGAGTTCACATCTCATGGCAAGAAGCCCAACTAATTCCAAATGGTAATGTTCCGAACACAAGCACAAAGTGGCCCATTAATCACTTAGAAGCCTTTGGCCCAATAGTCATAAAATACGTTCTTGTCCCAGTTTAAATGGCCCAACAAAACCATATCCCATGACAAATGGTCCAAATGGATCCAAACGACGATGTTCCCAAACACAAGCATAAAAGAAAGATCATGCAAACATAAAACAATGATTTCTACAGAATGGCCCATCAACATTTTAGAAGCTTTGGGCCTAATGGTCATAAGGTACGAACTCGCTCCAGTTTAAATGGCCCAACAAGTTCGCATTTCTGACAATAGTCCAACTGCATCCAAATGAGGATGGTCCACAAGCACATACTCAAGGAAATAATTGTTACTTTAACCATACAACCCCGGTCTATGGGTGGGTTCGCAAGAGTGTAGACAAAGGCTCTCACCGGCGAAGGATGGCCCACAACTAGGTCTCCCCAATCAATGGTTCGAGCGACCAAGTGAGCGCACCCTTTTTTATACACTAAGGTACGTGCCAATGAGCTATGGTGTGTGACTGACTGTCAAATAGATTTTCCGTTGTAGATTCCCCAGAGGGAGGGTGGAGTGAGGCTCTCTTAAGTACCCTAGCCTCTTAGGCTCTTATCGCTTGGTGACAGGAATAAACAACGAGTCCTCCAAATTAGTCCATCATAATAGGCTACGGGTAGATGGCTATATAGGTGCCTTCACAGCTTTTCCTTCTAGAAAGGTAGTGAATGAAGGAAGACACCAAACCATTACCTAGCCTCAAAATGCATTTGATTAAACCCTCATTTTATCCACTATAGACACAGTCAATTAGAACATAAATCCAAACATTACAAGATAATATTTCGGGGCCGATTCTCTATCCTCAGTGGAGTCGCCAGACTGTGGGACACAGAAACTGGACGACGCATGCTGTTCTAGGCTCGCGGCCTAGTCGAGAGAACGGAGTAGCCACGGGAGACTAAACCGGAGAATAATGGAGTCGCCACCCGGTGTGAACCGGGAAAATGAGATTTAAGACCGCACTCACCCCTCGTAAGGGAAGACCTCAAACCGTTGGGTTCAGAATGGTCCCTTACTTATGCCACTTGTAATAAAATGATTTATGCACTAATCTAACCAAGCCCAAGCAACATATTTCCAAGGATAAGTCATTCCTAAGTTTGCATGCATAGTTACAAAGCTCATATTTAAATTTACATATAACACGTTTTCATGCTTACATACAACCTATTTGTATATAATCTATGTCTGAATTCATGCATAAAGATAAATTGACATACGGAAGACATACAGTTTCACAATCGTAGACACAGAGGCGCAAACAAATAGCATTCATACAAGCATACATATTAAGAAAAGACAATTATGCACATAATGGAAATAGATAACTAAAGAGGTGATACAAATGCATAAGGTAAAAAGAGACAACTATATGCTAAAATAGACATGTCGTGATGTGGTGCGGAAAAGATATCTAGAATTGATACGAACACATGCGTGGGTCTTTTTTTTTGGTGGTATTGTGATGTAGTTTGGGGCTGTTTTAGAGGTGCCTGATGCGGCGGATTTTGTATGGTTTAGGGGGACTGATTTAAGGCTAATTATGCGTGCAGGTTAGGTGAGGCGTGAAGAATTTGGTGAGGCAGTGAACGTGCGCTAGGTGGCGTGAAGGCTGGGGACAGTTTGCTGGGATATTCTGGGGGCGTGGCTTGAATTGTAGAGTGGTAAGGGACGTGTGGCGCCAGTTTGTGTTGATTATTTGAGGGGCTGTGAGGCTGTGGCCTTTGTGTTGTCGGTCAGTGGAAAGGGGTTGCTGATTTGGGATTTGTTAAGGGACGTGTGTCGTTGTCAAGGTGCAGGTTGTGAGTGGGTTTTGGCTATTGGGCAGTATGCGTGGCTAAACGAGAGTGATGGCTTCGTGACAAGTAGAAGGGTGTGGGTTTTTATTGTGCGTGAACAAAAGAAAGTACAAGGGCTGATAATATATCGAGCCAAGACAGGGATGGATGATGCAATCAATAGATAAAAGACGCGGCGAATATCGTGGTAAAGGTAGCCTTTTAGGCTTTCTTTCCCCCAAATGGAGAACCTTTTAATCCAACACAATAAGCCCATGCTCCTTTCATTACAATGCATACAAAGATAAAGATAACTATATCGGACTTCGTATACCCGATTGAACACATCTTACATTCAACCGAATATACATCAACCGGCGCGGCAAAGCATCGTGGTAAAGGATTTTAACCCCTCAGAATAGGGGACCTTTAATCCGACTTACTAAGCCTATGCACTCGATCGCATCATACATACAAAGAATAAAGACAATAATATCAAACTTAGTATGCTCGATTGAACACATCTTACATTCAATCGAACACAGATCAACCGGAGCGGCAAAGCATCGTGGTAAAAGGTTTTAACCCCTCAAATTAGGGGACCTTTAATCCGACTTACTAAGCCCATGCGCTCGATCACATCATGCATACAAAGAATGAAAAAAAATAATATCAAACTTAGTATGCTCGATTGAACACATCTTACATTCAACCGAACACACATCAACCGGCACGGCAAAGCATCATGGTAAAGGGTTTTAACCCCTCCAAATAGGGGACCTTTAATCCGACTTACTAAGCCCATGCACTCGATCGCATCATGCATACACAAGTAACATGCAGAATTTAAATGACGAATAATAAAAAATCAAAGCAACATAAAACAAAAGAAGGTGCCGTTTACTCAAACGGTACGTGGAGTTGTATCCCGAGTACATATCATACTACCGTCCATTCGGAATCGGCTATGAAATTTATGTCCCGGTTTCCATCCGATATACCGCGAGAGTTGACACATCTTTCATTTTATTCCAAGGCCACAACATACAATATTTCGTAATACATGCATATTTATCTACTCAAGGGCCACAACATGCATTTTAACATAATAATCATGCGAACAATACTCAATAAATAATAAAATAAAACTGAAAACGAGTGTGAAAATTACCCTCAGGTCTAACCTTTTTTTGCCGACTTTCGGACTTGTGTTTCGCGGAGATCGGAAGGGTTAAAGCTCTTCAACTTCTCCGGTTCACTGGTTTAGCGTCTTACCTCACCGTTTTTCTATTTTGCTTGTTGTTTGACCTCCGTTTTGCTGCCATTCCCTCTGTATTTTCTGCTCACTGTTCAGGTCACTGTTTTGGCGTTCCAATGGACTGTTTTGGGTGTTTTTTAAAGGTTTTAAGTGCAATTTTTTTGTGATTATTTTAAGGATTATAAGTGCAGTTTTTATGTTACTGTTTTAAGGATTTTAGGGATTGTTTTAAGAGGATTTTGCTGCTGTTTTGGGGGTGATTTGGACTGCTGCTCAGGCGTGTTTTAGGGCTGCTGTTCAGGTGTGTTTTAGGGGGGTGCATGGGCTGCTGTTTTCGGTGGAAAAAGGCTGTTGTTCAGGTGTGTTTTGCTTGCTGTTTAGGCGTGTTTTGGGCTGCTGTTTGGGGTATATTTTCGGTGATGTGTGGGGGTTTAGGGGCTGTGATATTTTCGGTAGTGTACAGTGGAGGAGGAAATAAAATTTTCTTGCTTTTTCTTTTCTTGTATTTGCGTGAATAGAGAGAGCTTGGAGAGGCTTAGGCGTGAATTAGGAGAGCTTGGAGAGAGGTTGGCTTTGGTTTTGGGTTGTTTATATAGACAGGGGCTAGGGCTTCCCCTTGTCTCACAAGGAAGGGATTTGATTTTGTGTTGAGCAAGGAAAGTCAAAGATTGAGGGGGGCAAGATTTTGGTGAATTAGGAAGGTTGAATATTTGATTGGTGTTAATTAGGCATTTAATTTGTTAGATTAGGAAGTTAATATTTTTAAATGGTTATGATTTATTTTAATTAGGCATAATATTTCTTTAATTTAGTATATAATATTTTATGTTAGGAAGTTACAATATTTTAATTTGGTATAATTATATTTTATGTCTTATTTAATTTGGTAAATTGTTTAATTATTTATTTAATTCAATTACATTATTTAATTAATATTTAATTTAATATTTGATTTAATTTGTGTGTATTTTAGGGGCTATGGGTGTGTGGGCCTCTCTTGGTGGGCTAGGTGTTGTGTTGGCTAAATGAGTGGGTTTGGGCCAAGATTAAAAGGTTTGCGGGTTTTTTGGGCCGAGCATAATTTTTAAAACGGAGGTCCAACAAGCGAACCCGAAGCTAAGCACTTGAACTAAATCCAACAAAACGTCAATTCTTGACTCTTCCCTTCCGACGTCCGTTTCCCGCGGCTTCCGTGACTTAAACGATAGTGCCTCCAAATGAGACTCATCATCGGTTTCACATGCAAAAATGTAATGCCTACACATATGCTTCCTCTGTTTATTACTTAAAATATGTCATCGTACTATCCCTATCTCTTATGTATCACAGATCTTTATTTTTTTAACGCTTCCGATTATATTGAACATTTTTTATCTATCAATCTTCACGAGCTTTTATTTCCAAAATTGTGCCATATTTGTGATCTGTCTTCTTACTCATCTTCGTTCTATTTTGAAATCACCACCTCTTTAATACTTCTTGCTATAAGAAACTAACTTTAAAATACTCTTAGTAACTTCTGCTACTTTCCATGTTTAAAATGTTCCCATAATTCTTCATGTTCTCACTCGTAACCTTCACTTTCCTTTAGCTTGTGTATATTTTGAGTTCTTCAATTATTCTATTTAAATGACTTCATAGAATGTACCTTATCTTAACAGTTATCTTCTGAGCTAATCCAACTATTTGACCTCCTCAGTTTTCCACCTTGCTAAACCTTCTGTTCTAATTAATTTTCTTCATCGAGTCTTAATATTTATGACTATCTCTGGGTTTTGGTCTTCATGATTTATACATACCCTTTTCAAATACTCTTACTGTCCTCCAACGGATCCCATACTTAGCTCATTTCTTCAAGGTAGTTCCTCTAGTAATACTCCTCGTAAATCTAATATTGTGCCTTTTATGATAGAATTGTGTACTTTTCTGCATTTTTTGGTTCCTATGCTGGTATAAGCACGGTTATTATAATACCCTAAATTTCTGTCTTATTTTAGTTCCTGAAAACTTACTATTCTATAGTACTATTATAAATTTGTCTTATCATCATACACCTTGTTATTGTTTGTCTGATATCTGAATTATTACTAACCTTTCTCCTGACGTCTTTGCCTTTTATCCGGCTTTGTCCTTTAACTGAACTTCTGCGACCTATGCTTCTGTCTTCTTATTTGCAGGGGTAGCAACTTCTACAATTCTCTGATTATATCTATGACTATCTCTTTTGCCTTCCATAATTGCTTGACCAAGACTTCCTTTCTTAATCATCTCTTATAGACTATATTTCTTCAAAATATTTTTATCTATTCCCTTATTCTGTTCTATTCATGGGCTTGTCTGGCCTATGTCTCTGCTTCTTTATTTGAAGGATGTCATCTCTCCTATATCTCCAGCCATGGTTAACACTGTTCTTTCACATCCTTGTCACTGTTTAACTAGTACTTCCTCTTTTCCTTGCCTTATCTAATAAGTTCTCTTCTAGATCTCTCACTTATAGCTATTTCCTTTTCTATTATGTTCTGGTATTGTATCTAAAGGTTTTTATGTTTCAGTTTCCTTTCACCACGCATTGAGGAGATCTTGAGACGTGCTTCAAGTCCATCTTCATTGTTGTTGGTTAACGAGGGTGGGAGGGTGGGAACTTATCTTGAGGCATTTATGTTATGGTGATTCGGTGACACATATCATTTGCCTAGGACTCTCGTGTATACATGTCTGGTGTCTTTTTCTACACTATGGTACTATTGTTAAAACTTGTTTGGCTTGCCTTCTTCAACCTAACTCCTGATCATTTTCAGTAATCAATCACTCCACATCCTTTGCAAAAATCATAATAGAGTCATGCTCCCTAACAACTTCCTTGTACTGGCTCTTTACTCATTCCTGTTAGTTTCTCAACAGTTACTTTTTTCTTTCTATGAATAATGTTATACTCTTTTTTGCTATCTCATCTAGGGGACTTGCTCTGTTACAAAGGTCTCTTTCATGTTTCAGCTCTACTAATAATTTGTTTTCTAACTACCGATGATATCACCCTTATTATGAACCTCCTTAAGGTTCATGCTCTGTCAAACTTCTACTATACTTTGTCTATTATTATTTCTTACTAAGCTTCGCTCTATTACTTGACTTCTTACTCATCTTAGTTCCTTGAACTCCTTATATCTTTATTTCCCTAGAAACTCTACCATCATCTTTGATTGCTTAAGGCATCTATTATCTAGACACCTCGTAATCCATCTATTCTGTCAAATACTCTTATTTACTTTGTTCTTCCTCCTACTGGGTTCTAAGTTGGAAACGGCTACATACTCACACATCTGATTAAGTGTCTAATTACTTACCATAGTCGGGGACTAAGAAAAATTTCTATTCATGCTGCTGAAACTGAATTAACTAATCTATACCTTAGAATTCTTTACTTTTATCACTTATTCTGAGGTCTTCACTTTCATTGATGTCTCCAAGCTACATTATATATGTTATTATACGTGTTGAATTCTCTTGCTACTTATTTCCTGCTTACTGCTTTCATATCCTGATTCTTTTCTTTACGCAATGCTATTAAGGCTAATGGTGGTGTTTCATTTTACTAACTGTTTTTTAGATTTCTGCTCTCTGTTCTTGCTTTAGATTTTGACTTTGGCTCTCTATTCTACCGTCCATACAGGCACTCCGGTCACTCATAAATGTCTTTAACTTCATAGGTCTATTCTATATTCTTCTACGGATTACTACTGACTTGGGCTTATCTGTGGGTTCTACGGCATTTGGTCTATCTTATGGACTCCTACTAGTCTTGCAATCCTTGTGCTGACGTGTCTAAATCTTTGGGCTATTCTGGGTTCTCTTCTTTATACCTTCTGAGACTTCTTGAATTCATTTCTTGGTTATTTACCTTCCATGATCTTTTCATTCCTTAAGATAGACTCCAGTTGAGTTTTCTTACGGTCGCCTATATCTATGTTGGTAGGAAGTAGTTTATATCTCATCGGTTATTTTCTTTAGTTCTTGATGGGTTTCTATATCCTTATTTTGGTACTCTATGTCCTGGTAGAGTCTATTGCTCATGTAGGGTAGGTATGAGCTAGCCTCCATCGGACAACTTCCTTAACTGACATTATGGGGGTGAGAATCTAGGTAGATCAGGGTCTTATTTATTGGATTCCTTGACTAGGGCAACTAATCGTTGTTTCTGTCGTCCTCTATCTTGTTTGCCTACGGCTCTGAATTCGGAAAATCTAAAATCTTTTCATCCTTATGGCATCTCACATTTATCAGAAGCCTTTACAAATAATCTGATTCCTTGCTTCTTCTGCCTTATGGCTGTTCTTGGTTATTCGGGAACTCGCTATCTATATGAGGTGCTCAAGAATTATTGGATCGACTGGGAAAAGTTTTTGAGGAGAAAATGAATCTCGCTTAAGGAATAGAAACTTTGCTTAGATCTACTCGACATTTTACTCTTATTTAGACTTGCTATACTTTTATTTTCTGTAAGTTCTGGTATTATCCTTTATTATCTAATTCTGGGTCTTTGATTCTTACTACTATAGGGTTTGGCATTTCTTATCTGTCTGTTTCCGTACCCCGATCTTTATTTGATTTTGATTGCTTAGATATCTACATTCTATTTTTTACTTCTCTTTCTAACTTTTTCTTTCTCTTTCTATTTTCCTGGGTGGGTACTCTTAGAACTTACTATCTCTTTCTGTCTCTAATTACTTAGATCGACTGTTCCTTACTTTTTCTTTCCTTGCTTTTCTTTCTGACTTTCTCTCTCTCTCTCTCTCTTTCCTACTTCCTTAAGTGGTTATCCATAGAACTTTATTATTTCTTTCCATTTTCTAACCTTTCCGTCTTCGACTGCTTAAACCTCTACACGTCTCTCTTTCTTATAACTCATTTTGCCACTTCCTCGGGTACTTTCCTTAAAGTCTTACTGTCTGGTTTCATGGCTTGTTTGTACATCTGGCAATAGGTCGAATAACTTTAAGAAGATTCCTAATCTTGGATCTAGAGTATGATTATTCTCGTAAGGAATACTATTAGAATGTTCTAGGAAAACTTACTAATCTGTCTATGAAACTTTGAGGACGTACTCGAGGATCGGATACTGGAGAGGTAGTGCCTTGCATACGAGTATCCCGGACATACTGCGTATACCAAACCCAAACACTCTGCCCACTGCAGTCATTGACTCCCTAGACCATGCTCTGATACCATCTTTGTAACATCCCCAATTCGAGAGATGTTACCAGCAGGGGATAGACCGTACTAACCCCATAAGCCTCTGACTCTGGTAACTACTATTCAATTACTAGTACTCTTTTTTTCAATTAAATATCTATATCGTATATGTGGGACCGTGGCTCAAACTTACAACTGGACATACAAACTTAACTCCAACAACTTTATACATAAAGACACATGTTTTTTTTTACAGTGACTACACATAACTCAAATACTAGTACATGACTTTTACTTGACTCTGACTGACTCCAATTGGACTTTTACTCTTTGACTTGGACTGGTGGGCTCGAAACCCTAGTGACTGCAACAGTATCTGTCCTCCCGAACTCATCCTCCGAGAATACCTGCAAAACAAGGAAACTGGGGGTGGGGGGTTAGATCGTTATTCGATCTAAGTGAGTAGATGAAAAACTGAAACACTAAAATAAAATCATTTGGTTCTAAAACCAAGGTTTCAGCAAAATGACTTATATGAACACTTTCTTTCTGAAAACTTCGCTTGAAATCTCCTTAATAAAACTTCTCTTTCTAAAATCTGCTTTTGAAAGTCTGGTTTCTGAAAACTATTTTCTAAACTCTGATTTCGGAAAATTGCTTTCTGGAAATCAGGTATCTGAAAACTGATCTGTATCTGAAAAACTTGATGTATAAGGGCGTTACGTATCGCCGTCTCCCCATACGCCTATTTGGAGCCAGGAATGCAAAACCATGACTTTGGGGCGCTACGTATCGCCGTCCCCTAAAGCATGCCACTTCTGTCCCTGAAACAGGTGGTCTTGGGGCGTTACGTATCGCCGTCCCCCAAGCCACTGAACTAGAGCCAGCAGTGTTGATCCATGCTACTATCTGACCCTGAAATTAGGGTTTAGGGGCGTTACGTATCGCCGTCCCCCTAGCCATGCTCTAGGATCTAGAGGCGTTATGTATCACCGTCCCCCAGTCCTCTACATGTGCACATGTCTCAGTCCATCAATTCCATGTCTGTACAAGTTACATACTGAGGTGAGTTTTTCCCCCATGCCTCGAAAAAATAAAAAATCTCAAGCTTTTAAAATTGCTTTTCTAAAACATTACTAAAAACAAACTATTCCATAAATAACTGTGATCAAACAGGCTAACGCCTTAAATGCGTAAATATAAGTCTCATATGAAAAATTACCTAATGAAAATCAGTTTAAAAAATAGTGTCCACTC